>JAOBRC010335905.1:0-13007 GCA_027575255.1 Scolionema suvaense
TATGTATAAGTTTTTCTTGTAGTTAAAATTGAGGAATTCTCAGCATAACATAATAATTATGGTCTTTAGCGATACACTGCACATCACTGCATCCAATAACAGAAGTAACATAGAGCACACATAGAAAAGCAATTAACGCAGCATTTTTAAGAGGCGAAATTAAACTAAGAGAGTATGTTAATTTATTTGTGGCAATTTTTTTAACAACATACAAAAAATGCTCTAACATAAAAAATCGATCCTTGAGGCCAAAATGGGCACTAAATTGAGAAGGGTGCTTCTTGAAAAATCAAATATTTAAGACCGCAGAAAGATCTCCAGACAACAAAGCGAAGCATTTGAACATCGTGTTAGTTATCACTACTGGTAATGGACAGAGATTCTTGGTGTTGCTTGGCTAACGTATATGTAGCGAAAATCAGATATTCTCCCAGTAAAGATGTGAATCAATATCAAACAATGAACTTCAAGTTATAGTTCACAAATTCAGATATTTTCCCAGTAAAAAAACGCCAATCTATATCAAACAGTGAAGTTACGAGAAATTCAGACATTCTCCCAGTAAAAAGTGTGGTTGCACTTTAAGTCATCCTGAAAAGAAAAGGATGTTTTGAATATATGAAGCTATATATCAGTTCTTTGGTGAACTTGAATAATCGACCCTACATTAGCTATTACACGTTTTGTCAGAAAAAGGGGGCACCTCATTGGGAGGGGCACCTAATTGAGACTAGGCATTGATTAGAGCCTTAACTGCACTGCAAGATATGGTGCGGCCTAATCAGAGACAGTCCTGCCAATCAATGATCAAAAATGTTTTAGTAAGCTTGTCATGCGTCACTGAGTGCATGATTTCTATGAGAGGAAGAGCCAACCAAAATGCATCAAAGATGCGGTCGAGTGGGAACATACTCTACATGGGCATGCTAATCCACGAACACCATTGTGCTAAACAGCTCAATGAGAACAATAAGAGTACTAATTTTTTTTTTTAATTTTTTTTTCCAAGATCAAAACTATAAGCAACTCTCAAACATTCTTGAGATATACCCATGCAAACGTTTTGCAAGAAAATAGTCTATATATCTAGGATAAAGATGTTTATCTCTCAACTTTTATTTGATCCTCTACCAAAGATATGATAATTTATAGAATATAGTGTAAGATAGAGATAAGAGTAGAACTCACTTGAAATCATAATATTTAACACTCAACTCAAAGGTACCAGTTGTCACAGTGTCCACTGCAAGAAAAAGGACAAACAGTAAGAATTAATAAATATCATTGACTTAATCTAACAACTGATCATAGTTCACGAAAATATAGCAACCAGAACACCTTAACAACCTGCTGCAGAGTATATGATAGGATACAATGAGGTCAAAACGTATCTGAAGAGAATTGCTATGTATAGAATTGGTAACAATATAAATCCTCACAATATCAAACCTCTGACAAACTAAAGCATCTCAAAAAAAGTCCTCCAGTTTTTCCTGCACTAGTTGTAAGCACTTTCAGTTACGCAGTATGGTATAAAACAAAAGTTTCCTCATGGGGAAAATAATATCAGATTTCTCTTCTAGAAAGAAGACGTATGTCTGAACTAATATATCAATACACATCACTTACAGCACTTGGTACAACTTGTGTAGCAATATTTACAGCACTTTTTATCATCACACGCTCCTGGCTTGTTGGCATTCGAAGCTTCTACGTCACACTTCAGCAAGCAGCTCGTCAGGTTTGTCTCCAAGAATGTGCATTCGTATTTGGCACCAGTTTTACATTGTGTGACATTTTCTGTAAGGAAGCAAGAAATCATTAAACCAATTTCATCATTATCACCAAAATTAACAATAAACAATCCTGGTCCTAGCCACAGTAACTTAAGTCACACACTGCAGGAAGTACTTATCTTAGAACTCAAATCATGGCTTTAGAAACGTTTTTCAAACAAGGTACAAACTTTCAAATGTTGTCCATAGACATCAAGTCTTAATAATAGTTACGAATTTGAGTTCTAATAGTTCAATCGCACAGATAATACGGTCAGCTGCTGTAAGTACCTGATCAAGCTATTGTTGTATTCTTTGATATTCATATGAACACACATCCACAAGTATCCCTCTTCAGGATGCATTTAACACAGTTTGAATGCTAGACAGCAGTAAGTGCTGCTTATAAAGTTCAATCGGTTATACAAGATATAATCAGTAAAACAGTTATCTTAACCCTTAATATAGAAACGCACGGCCACTCGAGCATGGCCTAAATAAAATCAGTAGACGATTTCCGTGATAGATAAACCGTCAAAAATGTAAGAAAATTAAACTTTTAGTGAAACTAAGAGATGAACTGCTTCTGAGAAACATCAGCAGCAAAGTTGCGTAGCTTATCTTGTCAAAGAAACATCAATTGCAACCAAAACAAAGCAATCCTACTGGCTTTTTGACTCCAATCATCTTCCATAATGTCTTGGGTTATCAGGGCCTATTCTAGAATTTCAAGGCAGGGTCCGGAATTGGACAAAACGGGCACTTTTGTATCAAATTTCCTTCCAAAATCTGTGATTTTAAGCAAATATTAGTCAAAAAGGGCACTTTTTGCCAAGATTTAAGAAATGCAGCGTCCGATGTTCAGATCGTTTTTTGTTCTAGAATAGGGCATGGTTATTACCAAATAAGTTGAGGTCAAAGGACAAAAGTCATTAGCTATGAATGATTTCGTTCTGCTAAAAGGGATACAATATCATTCCATGAACTCTCTAAAACATTCCACCAGATACTTTTGTAGTTTAACAAGTAGTACTTACAAAAATCGCGAGGGGAAAATGGCTTACCGAAAATGTAGAATTATAGTTTGGTCCTCGATATTTCTCTAATAAATTCAGAGAGAATTAGTGCTAGATTAGTGTAGCAAAATGTCATTACCTCTCCTTTCTCTAGAGAAGCCATAGTACCTTCCAGTACGTGCAGCTTGCTTGCCATTCCAGTTCATCGTCATGTAGCAACCATATTCCCGACCAGGTTTAATAAGATTTATATCTGAGATGATTATGCGGTTCTTGTTGGCTACCTCACCTAAAATATCAAATGACAGTGGAGGTCATATAAATGAAGCACAGAAAAGTTATTGTGAAGAGCGCAGAAACAGTACCAATGGGGGCAATACACAATTAGTGCCTCAAAACCCTTTACTGCTTTAAAATGCCTTTTAAGATTGCAAGCCATAACTCAACAACAAAGCAAAATAATACATATAAAAAAACTGACCAAAAACTGACTGTCATCAACTAGTTGTCCAAACTCCACGGAAAAACTCTGAGCTATGGCACATATATTGTGCTGAAACTGACTCTTTTAGCAATGCTGATAATTGTAACTAGCTGTGTTAGAACAGCATTTCGTGAGCTCCAGTTTTTAGCTGGTCTGCCTTTGCTATCTGTACAGATATAGAACAGGGAAATGGTTATCAACCATTTATTTTAAGTAAGTTAATATGAAAATAAACTAGTCACAGCTATGGAGATACAACCAGGCTGTCTAAACCAACTTATAAAAAATTGTAAAAATCTTAAAAACACGTCCATCTCCATCAAATAGAAATAACAAGATAAAATTCATATATTAACTGAGAAATATAAAAAATGGCGAAAATCAATCCTTAGGTAGAAATTAAGAATAAGACCAGACATCAAGATATTACAGACAACCAATATCCTGAACAGATTATTTGCACATGTACAACATAAACATCAAACAGGCTTCCACTTTCCAATTTTTACTCACACGTAACCGTGACAGCGATCCACCCTGTCCCTGTTCAAACCCCAATGGAGACCCTGGCCTACTAGTCTCAAGCAATCCAGACCCAGAAAGATCTGGGGCCTAAGAAAGTAGCATGTTATTAAAAGGAAGAGATTTTGAGCAATGTGTGATACCTACAGCACAATACCTTAAATCCATAAATAAACGCCTCCCTTCTTTTAAATGTCCCCTCTTTTAAATGCATCTCCCCAGAAGGGGCGTTTATTAGAATCCATCTCTGTTGAAGCAACATGAAGGAACCAACCTGGACTTTGAAGCCTAAGGAACCACAGAAAATTGCGCTTACATATTATTCAGGTGTTAGCTAATACAAAAACATTGATTAATTTATATAATAGACAATCATAACAACCAAACAATGTTTAAAAAATTTTCAGGAGGTCATTATAGCAATATTTTTAAATAAACACCCCCTCCGCTAACCCTTCCTGTGCCAATCCCGACTACAGTCAGGATGGCATGGGGAGGGGATTAAATTGAACTGGGACCCCAAAGAAGCGTTGCGACCTATGGTTCCAGTTTGAACTCGAACCTCCAAAAAGAGCCAAATCTGGTGAAAATGGCTTGTAAGCTCGACACGAGAAGGGTTAACACGTTGAAGGCCAGACATGAGAAAACTCGGTTTTGGCGTCCTATTTAGCGTCTCATCTTTAGATGCAGATTTGAACATGTTCCCAGCCAATTAAGCAGATCAAACCACGTGTGCTGCACGCAGCGCTAAAAACTCATGAAAAATCGCCAAAAAAGTTGCCTGAGTAGCAAATCGACTGCGTTGATCAGCCGCACTGAAACTGGTGCAAGTTTTCGGGGTTTTTTTTCAAGAGAAAAGCACTTTTTTGGCAGATGGTCTGGGCGTGCACGTGCTAAAAGCCACTGCCAATAAATGCCCCTCCTAAAACCTGACAAATTAACGAGGATTTGCAACAGCAAACACATCAGTGACCCAAGAATTTTGTTTGGTCACATGAGGTTCATATTTGGCAAATTCCCAGCCGTCTGCCTGATGCAGGATACCAGTTGGTGACTGTTTCTTCTTTCCTTGCTGTTCTAAATCTATTGATGGAAACCTTTCAATTAATTCCAAAGAAGATGACAGCGAATTCCTTTATGGCATCTGCAAGCTATTGCAAGACTGATTTATACCACAATGTAACTCACACCTGGCGCATAGTTCACCTTACTTGTACCAATCACGTGTAGTCACCTCAGGAAGCTATGGGTGCATTGAAACCAATGCTGGTAGGACCCATCGAAAAACAGTATCAAAAAAATGAAAACAAATCAGCAATACAAACTTACTTGTCACATCAGGTTCCCCATCCGTTTCACATGTAACTTTGAACTTCAAGGTATCTTTTGACAAGTCAATTTTTGAAAATTTCCCAGCGTTTGGGTATTCCGGGATGTCATAGTCAATCTGGATAGTATAGTCTTTCGGATCACTGACGCGAATGTTAACAGGGTCTGGAGAAAATGAATATAAACCAAAGATACAAATAACCCTGTAGCTCAAATTCCTAGTCCTGAGAGTCCACAAAGCGCATCGTATGAAAGTTGTCCAATGGTAGTGTTGAACACAGGAAAAGTTGTCTGAAAACCTCAAATTATTAAAATGCTAAAACCACCACTTACAGCGACAAATATTGAATACTTCACACAAAACTGAACCAAATTCACCTATGACAGAAATGCATACGTTTCCCCGCAGAAAATTGGATTCGGAAACACAACCATGCTAGTAACGACAGTAAATAACATATTACCCCGTTTTTAAGCCTACCTCGGATGGATGCCCATAGGGTTGAATCCACATTTATGCCAAGTGGGCTTAAATGCGGACCAACTATTGAGGAGTCGAGAAATCAATCTTTCTAACAGTATTAGGCATAGCTACAGGGATTTCTTAGAAATAATCTGCGTTTTTCCAGTAGACACATACGGGCCTCCAACTTCATACAATCCAGGTACAGTACAGGGCACCATCGCATTAACATAAAGTTCCGAAACGGCGGCCGAACGGCTCACAAGAATTTTCACGAGAAATTCACCGGATTCAGTCCCAACAAAACAGTCCTTAATTGCTTTTCGGAAAATTCAGTATACAGAACTTTCCTTAATTGTGTCTCGTAAGCATTCGTAAGTTCCGAATTTAATCGGAACATTCTGATATTTACAGAGGGATCTTAATCCCATTCTGCTAAAAGCAGTTTCATGTGCATTGGGCAATTTCACAATTAGTAATTTTTTTATAGTTCCTAGCAATGTGGTTCTCCTTTTTGGTTCTTATGTCCTCCTTCGCATGTTATTGTTTCAGTTCTTTCAGTCACTTTACGGCTTTTTTACAATGCTATTAATTCTTTGTAGTTCTTGCGGCTTTTCAAAGATGTTAATATTTTCTTACAATGTTATTTTTTTTCAGTTCTAACGGCTTTCTTAAAATGTTATTTTTTTCAGTTTTCTTAGTTCTTACAGTTTTTTTTATTTTTTTCTTTTCAGTTCTTATGGCTTTCTTTTGATTTTATTTTTTTTCAGTTCTTATGACTTTCTTAGGATGTTATTTTTGTCAGTTCTTACAGCTTTCTTTACATGTTATTTTTTCAGTTCTGACGGCTTTCTTATGATGTTATTCTTTTCAGTTCTAACGGCTTTCTCAAGATGTTATTTTTTCAGTTCTGACCACTTTCTTATGATGTTATTCTTCTCAGTTCTGACGATTTTCTTAAGATGTTATTTTTTTCAGTTCTTAAGGCTTTCTCACAATGTTATTTTTTTCAGTTCTTATGATGTTAACTAACAAAAAAAAGATTGCAAGAACAGTGTACGATCAAGAAAGATCGCTAGAACAGCGTAGGAAATAAAAAGAAAGATCGGCATAACAGCATCACCAAAAAAGATAGCTACAACAACGTAAGAACTGAGAAAGAGATCTCTGGAACAGCGCGAGACCTCAAAAAAAGATCGCTACGAGAAAAAAATAGTGTAGGAACTTAAAACAGATCGCTGGAACAGAGCAAGAGAAAATAAAGCATAAGAAATAAAAAAATCATTAGTATACGCTAAGAATGAAAAACACATATGCCAGAGAAGAAAAACAAAAGAACAGCATCAGATATGAAAAAAGATCGGTAGAATACGATAGATACAGTATCAGGAGGGCAGTCATCGTAGGCAGAACTAATCCCTTAAATTTATGCTCGTGAAATTGCAGACCTAGCATTAATGACCTCGTGAAGTTTCTGTAATTGTTCCCATGTAGTTGCAACAGTCGGTTCTGCATTAATTGCCACTGGAAGTTTTCGAAATGGCTTTCGTGAAGATTGTACGGAACAATTATGTTCACGAACATCAAAAGCACCATCGAAAATTTCTGAACTGATTCAGACGTTAGCCGTTCGTGAAGTTTTCGTGAGCCGCTCCTGAGCCGATCGTCCAAACAGTCGGAAACGGAAGGTTAATGCGATGGAGCCCCGCACTGTACGTCAGGCCCATTTTCCTCTTGAATGTTATACTCCTCTTTCGTATTCATTTGATGATCTCATCCCATATGCGTGGTGCATAATATCCTTTTCGGTCTTATTGGAGAGTTACTGGTGCTCATTGTTTCTAGCCCATGGGCTTAAATCCGGAGGAATTGTTGAGAGATGAAAAGGATCAACACTAAAAATCCACTTTTAGGTCCATGGATTTAAGGATACTGTTAACCCTCGGAGAGCATTTTTTTCTAGAGCGTTTTATTCACTTCAGACAAGGCTCTGCGACATCATATAGAGATGAATACATGAACATTATACACCTCGTTCATTTCCTATAATTTCAGACTAATATAGCCACCTGCTCCCAGTAAACAAAGAAAACAACAGGAAAACTAACCATACTTCTTCGCAGAGCTCTAAGTCCCCCATGTTTAATATTTTCTCACTGTACCAATCTCAAATGAACCTTCGAAGATGTAGCTTCAAAATGGTGTCAGCAATTTTCGACATTTTCTTTCGTTCTTGAGCTATGGGCCTACATTCCTGAAATTCCTAACATTTTTCGTGAGTTTTGAAAATTTCAACTTAAATCTCTTATAACTTTTGATCTAGGCAACTATAGAGAAAACGCCGACACCGTTTTGTAGGCCCTGTTATGACCTTTCGAACCATGTACCATTTGTCCACGAAAACATAACTGGCGGGGACTTAGAGCTCGTAAAACGTAAAAAATATCACTTTTTCCCAGTTTTGTTTACTGCTTCGTAGCAGGTGGTATGCAGGTCGCGTCTTACTTTTGGCTGTATCAAAAGCTTGCCACCTGGTCCCAGAAAAACATACACAAGAAACAAATTTTGGACAATTCACTGGCAAGCTGTAATATGCAGCTGAGTTCAAACTGCAGAAATGTTTTCCGAGGGTTAGCAGTATCCTTAAAAACGTGGTAATTGGGTAAGACTTTCAATTGTGACAAACACTAACTACCTCACACAAAACAGAGTCAAGTTCACCTATGATTAAAAAAATGCATTATCTTCCTGGGAAACTAGTCTTATAGTGAGAAAAAAAGTAAAGCATGATATCTAGAATTAGAAATTTAAGAAAGGATTTGGAACATCAACCATACTTACTGCATATAAAGTCTTGTTTAGGCAGAGACCCAAACGTTCTTCTAGCTAAGCTTCGTCCACGCAATGATGGAGGGTTATAACATGAGGGCTGCGGAGCACCAAAGCCACCATCCCCTTTAATTTCTCTTCCACCAAAGTAGTACGTTTGTAATGAATAAAACAGTTCACAGTCACACTCCATCTTGGTTCTACGATAAATCCTGCACAACATAGAAAACAAAATTATCATACAGAGTATGGTATAAGATTCAAGGCAGATGCAGCTGGTGAAACATATAAACATTGGCATCCTCACAGACAACTTCCTATTCAGACTATCATGTGAAACACACAGTCATCAGCATCCTCACTGGCAACTTCCTACTTAGACCATCATATAAAGTTAAAAAAAATATCTCATAGAACTTAGAGAACTCCCGCAAATTTAATTGAGGATTTTCGTGTTTAATCCAAGAAAACGATACACCATTTATTGTGTTTCAGGCAAAAACTGCCATATACCCCTATGAAATTCCTTTAACCAAAGTTACTTCTAACAGTTGTTCTGCTAAGTCCCTAGTAAAAAGGAGTGCTAACAGCACTAATAAAACCCTTGATTCCATTGCAAGAGTGAGTAATGTTCAGCTTCATTTTCAGAATATAGCAGCACATTGCAGAACACCATCCAAACGCAATTCATTAAAAGACCAGAATGTCCAGCTACAACATCTAACTACTCAAAGGATGGCGCAAACCTACATTTAAGGAAGTACAAGCAATACTTATGCAAACCACCCA
The DNA here is from genome assembly GCA_027575255.1 of Scolionema suvaense. Classification (NCBI taxonomy): domain Eukaryota; kingdom Metazoa; phylum Cnidaria; class Hydrozoa; order Limnomedusae; family Olindiidae; genus Scolionema; species Scolionema suvaense. The sequence goes on from JAOBRC010335905.1 coordinate 9,208, forward strand.
CTATAAAACTGCATTTAAGAAAGCACAAGCAATATTTATGCAAACTACCGATCATGAAACTACATTTAAGAAAGTACAAGCAATACTTATGCAAACAACCGATCATGAAACTACATTTAAGAAAGCACAAGCAAAACGTACGCAAACCACATAGCAGGAACACCATCCATGAATCCAGGAGCCAGAGTTTGTAAGCCTTCAACAACCCTAAAGAAAAGAAGGTTCTTTCAAATAATGCTTTTCTAGGTATATCTACTTTATGAATTTCAACAGATAAGAGCAAGAGTACCATACCAAAATTTCTGCCCTTTGCTTCCATCCGAGGCTTGGGATTCTGACAAAAAATATAGGCGATCTCTTCTATAATACGCACAATTCATAAAATTTGCTGCAGCTGCATGTTTAGTATTGGCAGAATAAACTTTTCAGGCTATCATCTGGCTTTGATCATGCCTAGTTATAGCACAGCAGTACTTGCAGAACTTATATACATTCGTTGGTACCTCAAACAAACAATCCAAAACAATCCCAGAAGATCCCAATCAATGAAGAAGTAATAAAATGTTTACTGTAGAAGGATAGTTCTGTGGATCAGTACAGGATTCATAGATCGACTAGGAATCGTAGACTAATACGCTCATAACGCACTCAAGCATCAAACGTCCGGCATGTTTTCCACTTTCTGCTCTGATCAAGAAGTGACTTGAAGGAGCATGAGCCTCATTTAGATTTGCTTCTTTCACACTTTCCCCTTTCCTGATATCAGATCTTAATTACAGTACATAGTATTTACCGGATTGCATATAAGTCAAAATTTTAAAGGAATGACATAACAACCAATGCTCCAATCACTGACTTATGTGAAAAAGCTGTATGCTTTGACTTTCTTGGTGCGTCTATTACAATTATAGCTTTTCAAATGCAAATTAAGCACACTCTGCATTGATTGAATAAAACTATACCGGACGCACAAGCAAAATATCCCGGCATGCTTATCAAACAACAATGGTTACCAGCAGTTCTCTCCATGTGACAACTTATAAATAAGACATAGAAACAACAAAGCTCTTGAATAAGCCAACATAGCAGAGTGTAATACCAGGGATAATGTTAAAGCAACAGCACTGACAAGTTAGTTAGACATCTTGCAGTGCTGGAAGTAACAATATGAAAGGCAGAAATATCGATGTATCAAAGAAATCTGGGTTCCAAAAGTTCAGAGTATATCCCTTATAAAAAGTCAGTTTCTCAGGATGACCACGCTGAACAAAGAAACATAACGTACATGTATCTCAGGTTGGGTAGCGGCTTCTCAAACTTTGGTAGATCAACAATGGTGTTTCCATCAGTATGCCTGGCAGAATAAGAAATAGAAAAGTCATCCTCCAGTTTTCATGGCCTGCTGCAATGAAAAAAATGCTGCACAAGACTCAGAATAAACCGGTCATCGTCAAGATAACAAACACAAATTCCACATCAGGAAACGGAAATCGGTAAAAGGGTTTGATAATGTCATACCCAAACGGTGAAATTATAAATCCAATGTAAGAAGTCAATTTTGAAAGAAAATATGAGTAAGTAGTATTTTATAATGCAAGCCTATCAAGATTAGTATGAATTTTCTTTTCTAAAGTCAATTTCACTTCAACCCTAGCCCACTTTTTAAGTTAAGTTACATGCTGCCTCCCTCTTCTTGAGAAGTAGCTGATCAATATCCATTCCAATCTTTAGATACTTCGTGTAGACCAGGCAGAGTTGGAAACCACAACTCACTTTCCTATTCATTGTTGTAACAAGCTAATTTTGTGCATTAGAACCAATTTGCTAGGGAACATACCTAAAATTCAGCCACAATCATCTAATTTAGTCCTCAGTTCTTCCTTTTTAACTCAGACTAACATATACTACTCTATATGCTACATCGCTATTCTCTAGTTTCGTGCACTGTATACGATAATCGTAATGATTCAAAGATAAATTACACATTGGATACAAACCCTGGTAACTATACGAAGGTTTTGGAATTGGTGTTTCAGCCCAATGAGGCACAGTTTCTCAAGGAAATAATTCATATTGGAATGTAGTTAAGCTCACAGAATTCAGTGAGAGTTAACATTACAGCTCACATTTCCAACTTGTTAACTTCAAGAATAAGGACCCATCTATGGTGCATTCCAGGATGCATGCCACATGTAAGTTTGATTACAAAGCAGTGGGGTGTTTACATTCCTAAGCAAGCAATAACGCAGGATAATGTCATGGAATGTTCAAACAATCGAAAATTTCTCAAGAAACCAAAGTTACTTTTATACAGATAGGATATACTATTTCAGAACTCATTTTCTTCTGTATTAGACATGAAACCATCAGAGCAAATCTGAGGCAGAACAAGCTAATTTCTGAATATAACAGCAAATAGCTTCACGTATCACCCTTAAGATAGAAGAAAAGGAGCATACAAAATCTATGTATTGGTTTTGCAAAAAGGAACATTTACTAAACATTCAATTCAAAACAATAACTCGTCTTGGACTAACTTACAGTCGTTGAAATTTAAATTCTGAGCCTTCAAAAATAAAAGCGTCAGGATCAATCCTGGTAAGTTCATTATTCCGCACATACCTGAAACAACAAATGCAAAAATGTATCAGAAATTCAAATAATAAACTTACAGGTAAAACAATGATCACATGTTTATCAACTCTAAACACCCCGGAATCATTCATGAAACTGCGTACCGAGTGCATATCATCCAATAAGGAAAAAGTTGAGAACTTTACCATAACTGCTCAAAACATGCCAAAACCTTTATGGCCAAACTAATGCTATACACCAAACATACAGGCAAAACCATGCCAAAAAATGAGAAAGAGAAATTGGCAGAATTATTGAGCGAGGAAAAGAAAACAACAGGCAACCAGGAAGAAATATTGACAGATAGACAGGGAATGAGCTAACTGTTGCAAAGATTACAGTGATTTTGAGGTTCTCCGTCAACCTATGCTTAACAGAAAGTCTCCAATGAATATAATCTAGCCTCTTTAATAGCTAGCCTCTAAACGGTGAACAATATGACAACAGAGTATAAATACGTGGGATTTGAAACATTTACCAATTTATCGATACCTAAGTCCACAAACGAATACCACTCAGATTACTTCCTGCCCCAGAAAACAGTTGGCATTTAGAAACAGAAAAGGTTATAAAATTGGACAGCTAACTTGTGTATCTTTCCCAATTCCTAGCAGAGTTAAGTTAATATTGGCAAGAATTTGGTTTTTATCACATAGAAACACCCATGCTGAAAGAACACCTTTCTCATTTACCTATATTCCATATCTCTGGTAAAAGAGCTACGGACTACAACAGTTTTCATACCAACACCATCTATCAAGTGCCTTTTCATCCATTTCCGTAGTCAAAATTAATAAAACAAAGAAATAAGAACAGTCCTTTCTAACGGTCCTTTCTAAGGTGTGATACAACACCACCACATGCTGCCCAGCCCTCGGAATCCACGAAATCATGCGACGGCAAAGAATTGCCGCCGCATGTCTCATCTACGACGGCACTCGACGGCAATTTTCAAGAGTTGCCTTTTCACTTAGTATAGGGGGACGCTTTATGTCCTGGAACCCCAGACCAGGCATCCGGAGGTCTCTGCCGCCTTGCCGAACCGTTCTATGACCATAGTCAAGTCAGCTACTCTGGTTTATGCTTGTGAATAACTCTCATCAACTTTGTTGCCAGACATTGCTGACTAGTTCTTTACTTGTGGTGTCAGGTTATCTATCCAACTT
>JAOBRC010336016.1:0-13006 GCA_027575255.1 Scolionema suvaense
CACTGAGTGATAGTGAAGCGATGAGCAGAGAACGAATCTACAATTCGAGAAGACCTTCACTTCGTCAACCGAACTCATTTATAGTAACTAAATACCAAAAAAAATACGTTTTTAAATATAGTACAATTAAAATTATCAAAACTTCTTAAATGAGTTTATCCCTCCCGATATCAATACAAGATACAGGCAAGTGCGATCATTAATGCTGACAAGCTGATGCTTTAACCAGAGTAAGAAATGTAGGTGGGGGAATACGCTTTCAGAAGTTAAGGAAATGAAATGCTATCATTTACAGCAAAAACAAATGGTGCTCAAGTTGAGAAAATTAAAACGCTATCATATAACCCTAATCAACCTCCAGTTTTTCAAAAATTGCTGCTTTTTGGAAACCTGCTGCGTCTCGAAACTTTTGGAGAACTCCTAAAATCAGGGACGGCGCCACTGGGGGGGGGGCTAAAACCAAAAATTTTTAAAAAATCTTGTGAAAAACATATAACTCTATCAAAAAAATTCAATTTGGCAAAAAAGTGGCGCCGTGCATGAAAATTTATTGAGACATGTTCTGAGCAAAAAATCAGGTTTCAAAAATATTTCGTTCGTCCAGGCCAAGTCCTTTTTGAAAATTACCTGCTATCTGAAAAAACACATTTTTGCTCATAACTCGGGAACTTTGGTCCAAATTTTTAAAATGAGGCATCAAAAGAAGCCCTTTGCAAGAGCTTTCCATTGATACATATGTGTATAATTTTTATTCTTGCAAAAAATAAATCGCTATTGAGCAATTTTCGCTAAACGCCTTCTTTCTCACATCTGGCAATGGGTCATTTCGCTTATTGGCACACATATGCATGAAGGGTTAATAAATGCGTGTACCAAGTTTCAATACTATCAGATAAGTAGTTCCAGAATTATGGAGAGGGGGGGGGCGGCATCCGCCCCCTCCCCAAGGTATCGCACAGCACCAAAAAGCCCAGGTTGAATAGGGCTAAGGTAAATTTCCACCTGAGCAAAAATCGCGGCGAAGTGATTTTTTTTCTCTGGCGCATGCCCAGTAACAGTAACGTGCAATGCACGTGTTCGTCGCAGCGAAAAAAATAATTGCATCCCATTCAATTTTTTTGATGCGGAACTTTTCGCTGCAGCGAAACCTTCGCGTCGCCACAATATTCGCTCAAGTGGAAATTTGGCTTTAGTGCAAAACAGAGGGTGCTCCTAACAACAACCAATAATAGAAAAACTTATGAGTCCAGCGAGTTCAGACTATTGGCATATCTACACAACAATAAGAAAAGCAAGTTCAGCCCGTATCACAGTTGAAGCCATTTAGAAATCTTTGTTTCACCTGTTTCTGCAATGACTGTAGACCATGCATTTCTGTGCTCAGCCTGCAAGCGTGTTCATACATGGCAGTAGCAGCTACAAGAATAACAATAAAACAGAACAAGAAAATTGAAACAATCTGCAAGAAAAAACACGCAAAATTGCTTGGAAGGCTTTACTTTTGACAAGTCTGACACTGGTGTAATGATATGTACGAATGATACAATCAGAACTTTCTTTAAAAAATCTATTGGCTCTGAAAACCATGCTTTTATCCAAAAACAATTGCAAAAGCTAGGATCACGTCGTAACTTGTACTGTATTCATCAGAGAAACTTCTTAGGCTCAAAACACAAAACTTAGTAGGATGCACTTTCATGAATCAGCCAAAGATTAGAGTGTTAGGCTTTTGCAAGATTTCATTTCTTCATTAACTATGGGCGTTCAGATAAATAATGGAATCCTAACAAATAAACTTTTGTTGTATTTCTGTAAGTCACCTAATCAAACAAAAAACACTGTCCTAAATAATTCAAGATACAAAAACAAAAAAGCCAAAAAATATAGAAAAGTTTAAAAACACAAATTATCCGAACGCACCATAAAAGGGAAAACAAATTGGGTTTGCATTGGTGCAATGCTTTCATTTTACACAATTTTCATTAAAGGAAAACTCCGACCCTAAAGCAAGCTATGCTTGGCTGTTAAACATGACCATGGAAATCCCTAATATCAATGCTAAACCTTTTTATCTTCTTACTGTGACGAGAAATGACTATTTACAATATATATTATAAGAAGCCCCGCAAGATGCCCTTCGTCTTCCGTGCACTTAGCTGTATGACGAGCAGCTAAGATAGGTGGTATGCAGTCCACGCGTTTCCATGACAACCAGCTAATCCATTGATATCAAGTACGAAAGACTCATTGAAGTTCCCATGTACTAGCATGATGTCAGTTTGAGTTGTGTCGGGAAACAGCGAGAAGCAAGTAATGGCTGCTGAAGGTCAGGCTGGCTGGCTGAGAGTGAAATGATAAGCTTCCAGATTTCATACGGACGGGTGTGCGTTGTAGAAAATAGAACTCACTATTGAGCATAGAATTGCTGTTTAAGTCGAGCTAGGGCCACTTAATTTTGGTTTTGAGTTGTCCTTTAAAATGCAACAGATTCGGTATGAAAAAAAACAAGCAATGAAAACTAATACCTCTTCGATAGTCAGCTTTGTAGACATGATAGGAATACAACAGGTCGTAATATCTGTTTACTGTTATGTCCATAGTGCGGGCTCGTGTTTCAATAATGCCAACAACCTGAAAAATATGGTACATCAATGTACAAGACAATCACCAAGTAAAAAGGTGTGAAACAGTGAAACCAAACAAGTGCCAACAAGTACTTACGATCAAAAATTTTGAACTCCTGAACAAATGCTATGTTCACAAAAAATGGCAACACACTTTGTAAACCGTTATAGAAATCTATACTGTTGACGACAAGAAAACTTGTTTGGATACTTCCATAGACTATCTCATTGATATGAATATCTAAAAATGGCAATCAGCACAGAGATTAAAACTATGAGAAATCAAAACATCTGCTGCTTCAAAACATGTTACAAGTGAAAATGATGAACAATAACGTATTAAATTGTTCACCCAAAACCAGGCTTTTCTCCATAAGTTCTAGAAAAAATGCCTTTAGGAACTGCGCAGCTTCATTTTCATGCAAACACTTTAAAGCAGAACATAAGTTAGCTAAAAACATTCTATCTATATTCCAACGATCAGACTTACCAACTTTCTAAGGACTAGATATGAATTCAAATCTGAGTTGCGTTTTTTCACACATCAACAGGTAGAGTTTAACGATTTCATACCCAAAATACTGGAAAGCAAGTTTTCAGGGTTCTATAGGGTCATAGTGCCTCTTCAGCCAAGATCATTGGTTTGCAATAAAAGACTGCTCTCTCAATTTCTGTTTGTTTTTTGGTACTATAGGCATGTCTATAAGCAATATGAAATCAGCATGCTGCAATTTTCTAGAAGAGCTACAGTTATTTCCACAGTACATTAAAGTATGAAAACAGTACCAAATGCAAAAAATAAAATAAATAAAGCCTAGGGGAGGGGGGGTGTGAAAGCAAATATGTGAGAAAAAACAATTATAATGTTACAAAATTATTTCAATTACTACCACAGAACAGCAGCTAAAACTAAGCAAAATCCATCCTGCATCTATGAACTAACACAAAAGTCAATGGGCTAATAAAAACGATGTACACAAACCATACTAAAAGTAGATTTTTTCCCCATACCTCATCTTCTAAACCCACATAGGGGTATTCACAAATTTCTTGGAAGTGACCTCTTTCACACAACGTGACAATGAAATGCCGCAGGCAATCATGGCGCCTAAAATGTAAAAAAACACATGGAAGAAACTATGAATGAATTTAAAGCATTCATCACCGTTCGCAGCAATTCTGTCATGATGTCCACAATACAATGTGGTCCAATCAAGACGCCCAGCTCTTTGAGCTGAAATGCTACTTCATGATCACAGCACACAAGATAGTAGTAAGCCTCTTAACCAACATTTCTCCACAAAGAGAATTTACTGATTGCCAATGCTCAAGCCTCAGAAGTCTCATTTCGGTACATGTTTACAATGGGTTCAGCAACTGACCAGTCAAACAAATGCACAATTTGTGAGTGAGCTTATTGTTAGCTCCATACTTTAGTTTACTTATCTTAGAATGTTATCTGAAAACAAGATGATGCAAGAAATTGAAAACATTTTAATACATTGGAGATTCCAAGGCCCTCCAAATTCTATTCAAAGCAAAATCTCAAACCAATGAAAAAAGCCACCGAATTAGTAAATTCTGAATCTAAGATGGTCACATAATGAATAATATTGACATGCTCGTATTGACATAAAAAAAATCAACAATTGACAATCTTTTTTTGCGAAAACCGACATGCTCAACCCAAAACATAATTTTCTGATGTACGATACATGGTCATAACAATCACTTCTATCTTGTAAAGATTGACGCCAAAAATTACAAAAAAGCAAAGATTGGATCTTCAATAATTATGTTTCAGGACATTACAAACATGACCACTTAGGGCCAGAACAAGCCATGCATAAATGGAACGAGAGTTTCCACACACATTCCGCAGCATAAACCTCCTCATGATGAAGGGAAATTGCAGTGAAGGCAGATTATACTTTGTCGACCACAACTAAGACTCAAAATTCACACCACTGCAACCCTATTACTGTGCAGCTTTTTCATGATCAATATTTCTTTACGCTGCATCCTTATCTTGTCTGATTTGTGCTCATCAAAATCTAGCTCGCCGTCAGCAGCAATGTTCACAACCTACTCACCTCACTGCATACCAAAGATCACATACTAATGAAGGTATATGCTTTGCACAAGCATATTCTAAAATATCTATCAAAACCTTAGCACTACTCTTGTTTCAGAGATAGACTTACTTTCCATTTCATAAGGTATCTCACTTCCGTTCCGCAATCACCAGCAACTACTCACACTTACTACTCACAGTCTAGATATTCAGTCTAAATCAAGTGACACATGACCCTTTGTGGTCTCATGTGAAGAGAAGAACAACACCGAACTCAGAACCTAGTGCCCTTGTTTTCAGTTAGACAAAATCATGGGAATAACCAGAGACATTTCTTCAATTGGTCTTGTGGCAGTATATTTAATGCAAGTTGCAACAACAGACCACTGGAACATTAACAAAAATACCTAGAGCTTGAAATTGAATAACATTATGAAGCATCAATGACAACAAAAATAAAACGACTGACATCTGTGCTAAAAATAATTGAAGTAACATGCACAAAGCAACTGTTTATCAAACGCTTTCTCCAGAAAGATATTACTTCCAGGAATACAAGAGTGGAGCAAAAATGATCGTCATCATAGTGGCCTGCACGCAGCCAAAACTGACCTGCTTTTGTGAGGATTTCTGGTAATGGCAGCATATGCTTCCTTGTGATGACCCAATTCCAAGTGATGTTTGAAAATTACAGACCAAAGCATCGGAATGTTTGAATCTGTCTTCCCAGCGATATTTAATGCATATGTGGCCACAGATATCACCATTTCCGGACACTCAAACTTCTCAAACAATCTCATCACCTGCAAAAAAAAGAGAAAAAAATATGTCAAGAAAATATTGCCAACCTAATTCGTATCCCAGTGCAATAAATAAATTTTTCCATCCGACGCAAAAACTGATACGCGATTAAGGTCTAGAACCATATATTAGACATATAAGTAAGGAGTTCATTTACTATACCATTTGATCATTGCCTTTAGAACAGGTTAAAGTTGAAAGCCTGAGACATAATCGCAATACCTTATTCGCATTAATTAATGCGGTATAAAATCTTGCATCATAAATTTTTGCGATACTTATTTTTCTGAATTTGGCCCCAATTCGAAAAAATTAATATCACATTTTTTTTTTTCAAAAACAAGCATTCCCAAAAAATTTATCATGCAATTTCTTTTCAAAAACTGGCATTTACAAAAATTAGTTTTGAAAATTTTTTTCGGGAACAGACTTCTACATAGATATATCCATAAATAGAGATATAGAGATGAAAAACAGATAATTAACTTGAAGGAATTGATATTTGATTCATTACCTTCAACCCTTTAATCCTTTAATGCAAAAAGATTTGTTTGTTATCATCATTCCCAAAAGTATGTATCGTTAGTCTTTTCAGATTACCATGATATGCAAAAACAAGTATCTCAAAATACAAATTATTTTTTTCAGTCTTCACTTGCAACAATAACTATCACAAAAATTTATCCTGCACAAATGAATATATCAAAAAGGCATATGAAAAGGGCATCTGAACTATATATACGAGTAATAAAAACTCTGCATACTCTATTCAACTAAACTTTTGTACATAACCACATCACTAGTAACATACAGCAAGTGAACCTGATTGTCACATTAAAAACGAATTTTGAACAGAACTATCATTTAAGCTCCCTACCTCCATCCCCACGACTCTAAAAAAGCATTAACACCTGAGTTCGAGTAGAGTGAAGAGTAAGAAAGAAACACATGACATCCCATGCCATATTCATACCTCAAAGGGATAACATTCAAAGAATCTTTGAAATTAAAATGTTTGAGGTTATTTATCCAAAATAACTGTACAGTAACTAGGACTGTAAATTTAATGTATCCCAGCCAAAGGCACTACCAAAAGAAAGATGTCTTCATCTTCATGCTCAATTCTTGAATTTTGATATCCACCAGAAATTCAGATCCTGGTCAAACCGTGATAATTCAATAGATCCCAAAAAGCGTGAATATTATATGACGATTGAAATTGTTTTCGAATTAAATAGAACTAATGCTAACCTATTTTCAGATGCTTAGCGGATACTTTCTTTTATCAAGAAAAAAGAAATACATAATTACATGATATAGAAGCAAGAAGGGTACAGGCACTGCCAAAAAGAAAGGATGAACCCATCACCAGGTGCCAATGCCTTACTCTTTTTTTTGCCTTACCCGAAAAAAAAAAAAAAAAATAATGACACAGTATTCACAGAGCCAGGTGGTGCAAGAGAAACGAATAGAACAATAAGAATAAGCTATGATGCTACGATGCTATATCAGCATCTTCGATGAAAGCCTCCAAAACACAAAACCTCTTCTATGGTTTTGATAAACCTTACTGATGCTTCAACAATCCGTTTATTTGATATAGAGCAATACACGTCACTATCATTCACACATCACAAGCGACATCAAGCGACAATGTGGGAGAAATGCTATGCCACTACCAATTACATCAGAGATGGAGCTAAGGAGTTCATGGTGTCCATTAATATACATTGGGCAAAACAAGGAAAATGCTCACTAGTTTCATCTTCGCATTGATATTTGCAGCTGGGGGCTATCATAGATAAAGTCCCCTTAAATCCATCAACATAGATTCAGCATTGCCCACAGGATGCATAGAAATCTAACCTCAATCAGCCAAACACATTCAAAGTATTCTGTCATGAAACTACACACCTTTATGAAATACTGAACCAGCATCTGTTGTTTAGGGCACTCTTTCTCTGGAATTAAATTCAAGATGAGCGGTTCTCTACCACCTAAATAAAATGAAGACGAATCTGACAAACCAGGACTATATCCACGGAAAGCAAAATCAAAAGAGAATAGAATCCTCAAGACGTTTTATGATTATGACGATGAGGGCCATTTTTAAGGAAGGAGAACAGTATTTCTGCATAGGAACCTATTCACCAATGTTGCTATTGTGTATACTGCATTGTACAGACTGTAAACTGAATACAATGAATGGAATGAATGGTTGCAGTATCATGAATCCCAGTGTTCTACGCAAAATGCGTCGTTGTTGTATCTGTGATGTGATGTAATGTGATACGGTGCACTTCATTCACTTATCTGCAACATTGCATGTGACTTCTATTGCAAATACCACTTGTATCAATCTATTTCTGTCTTCCTTCTTATAAAGGAACATCATTGAATAGCTACCTAACAGGGTTGATACACTTTTAATTTTTTAATTTACTGACTTCTACTGACATTTTAGGTCGAAAAATATACCATTTTCACTGACCATACTGGTGAAACAGATATGATTTTTACCGACTTTTTGCCATCTAAATCGATAAAGAATTTCCTCACTACAGGTCATACACTTTCGAAAAAGAACGTGGCAATTCAACTTCTTTACTTATTGACAATGCATATTCCTCATCAACATAAAACCAGCCTGGACCAGTGTGCAAATTCACATTCGTATTCATTTTATGAGTAACGCTCCAATAAGCAGCCAAAGCGAAAGCCAATATGCTAGTCAGGTATATGTAAGGTACCGCAATGAATAAAATTGAATTACAGGGATGAAAATAACAGTAGTAAAGACTGAGCGGCGTGTCATAATAGATGAATAGATGGTGGTTTGAAACGCTGGAGACCAAGCTCCAGCCATATCATTGAATCTGCAACTATAACAAACAAGAAAAGTAATGCTCTTCTTCAATTGCTCTCCCTTACACCATTTCAGTATGTAAATGCATCTCATGTCAGTACATAGTGCTTGTTGAACTTTCCCCTACAGTGCCAGTTTTCCTATATGTGACAAGACCTTTCTATACCATGTTTGGTTTCTATGAACTTGAAATATGGACCACTTGTTCCTGCCAATAAATGAAGGAGAAACTCCAAATTAGAATAGCAAAAATTAAGAAAATACAGAGGTAAAATAATTTGGCAAAAAATGACATAACCCCCTTTCAGCAGATGGTCATGCGACACCCCCTGTAATAGGTTCAACAACCAAACTTGCACCAAAAGATGCAAGTGAATTTCGTTCATATTTGCAAAAAACGTGCAGCAGCGGCTTCAGCCACTTTTACTAGTAAAAATATAAGACTTCCAAGGTGGAACCACCCCACTTTTTTGTTAAGAGTGTTTATGCACAATAAACTCTTTACTGATCAAATAATGGCAAGCACATTTTCAATGCGGAAATAAAACTGTCACGTGTTTAGCAAATTTCTTCTGCATGATTTCTGATTGTAATATACATAAGACAAACGCGTGAATATGATTTTAGGGATTTTTTCAAAGATTACATATTTCAGTGCAGCTGTGCTAACTGTAGTACAACTACACGATCTTTGACCCTACAAAGGTGGGTTTTCTGGACACTAAAAACGCGTGCGGTTCATACGACAATAGCCATGAGTGACACTGCTCGAGGCAGAAAGTTACAGTGTTAGATAACTTCATGATGCATCATTTGGACCGAATAATGACATTAATGATGCATAATTAATTATCTAATTTTCATTCATAATGCATCATTAGATCCTTGCATGTTGGACGTCAGACTCTGAATAATTGCATAAAAAGTCTTGCCTAGCATCAATACTAGCCTCCCAGTACAGATTTTTGCATAATACATTGATATTTTGTCATAAAACATTTTTTCTGCTAGTTTCATTGTTTTTTGGCATTATCATCTGTCAATGATGACGATACGTCTAAATTAAGCATCAGACTACAATACTTTTTGCATTTCTGAAGGATAAACAAGAAAAAAATCAGTTTGGGGTAAAATTGAGCAGCTGTTAGTTTATCAGTTGGTGAAAACCATGTGGCACAATAATTCATAGCAGCTTACAAGAACACTTCACTGAGGCTATGCAATCTTTTCTATGATGCAAACTTCACAACAAGCACAAGCAACACTTGAACGTTATAGTGGCCGATAAACTTTATTTCTGATAAATGTAGACCATACCATTCCACTGAAGTCAAGTCTAATGAATCAACGGCTTACATACAAGCTACTACAAAAGCATCGAGAAAACACATAAATATGTCAGCTTTCATGTCTGATCCAATGAAAAGCAATGCCCAAAATCCACAGACTAGGCAATTCACCTTTCTCCACTTCATTTTCCAATAAGGCCCATATTTCAGCCCTTTGCAGTCTGAGTGGCAACCAGGATAACATGGACAAGAAGCAACCGACAAGGACAAACTGACAGGAGAATACAGAACAATAAATGATCATTATAAGAAAATAAAATTATATAATGCGATGACCAAGATTGTCAGTTACTTGTATAGTGCTGCAGGCACAAAATTTGCACATTAGACCATCAGAAGCATTCCAAATTGACCTAAAAATTTTTTGAAAGCATAGTAACAAATTATTTATGAGGTCAAAATGTCATTTACTGACCTTTCACTGACCATACAGTGTCATTCCCTGACTTTTTCCGAAAAAGAGCTATTTTGCCTGACTCTTACTGACCGCATCACCCCTGCCTAAAGGGACTTAATTCTTGTGGGAAATTATTTTCACGAATTTTACTCTTCCGAAATTTTGCCTAATAGGAACTCATTTTCGCCCTAGCAGGAAAAATTTTTTTGCAGGATTCAATACGTGAACAGGGTGCAATAATGCCATTTTAAATCAATAAATCACTATTTCTGCAATTAATTTTGAATTTCAAAACTAACTCTATGCCACTTACTGATTCCTTTAGCAGCATTGACGAAATACTTCAAAGCTTTCTCAGGTTGACTGCCTCCCAAATATGATTGAGCACGTAAAAAGTCTTTCGCTCCTCGACTGTGAGTACACCAATTATCAAACAGTTGCAGGTACTCTTGTAAGGCTTTATATTGACACTGCATTGCAAGGTATTCTGGGAAATCCGTGCACTGATCGCTCAACGGCCACATCTGACGAACAACGGAATAAGTGATGATTTGAACAACTTCGGTGATGGCATAACTGCCGGGTTTCAAGTGATTTAGATTAGTTTCGGTAACATGGGGGAATGCAGCCCGAAGACCAATATCTTTGATGAAATGGGTAAGCAATGATGAATGGGTTTTCTCCGGCTCAGCATCTAAAAATCAGGTTAAAAATATTCCACTACCTGATTCACTAGAGAAACAACTTCATCTCCATTCTGCTTGCAAGGAGGATCTCATTTGCCTCCATTTGAGTTTATCCATTCTTAAAGCAATATACTGCTAAAAAAAATTAAGAAAAGTAAAGGAACTGGTCAAAACCTGACACACATACAAAAAGATATTGCAGTTCTCAAGATTTATGATATGAAAGTTTCCAGGTGGTTTTAATGAGCTCACATCCTGAATTGCAAGAGTCCTAAATATGCACAATGCTTGCAAGGATCTTACTCAACTGACTTATGCCACTTACAAAAGTCATACTCAATTGAATAAAACAGCAGCGGTTCAACTTTTACATGACAGCAACAGGTAATGTTCAATTTTCAACTAAAGCTATACATTTTTATCATTTGTTGCTAAGGAAAGCCATTGTCCTTGGATATGGCCACGACATTATGCAATGAGTTCTGCAAGTGCTGAAACAACTTGAAAGTAACATAAAACGGGAACCACTGACACTTTTTACCTCACAGAAAGACCTTCTTTTTTACCACTGTACTGCTTTCAAGATTGACAAAATAATGATGGTAGTGAAAATAAATATCAAATCATAAAACTAACGAAACACACAATACAACTTACATTATTCGCACTATAGGGAAGCACAAGAATCTACAGAATTCCTAACTTTTCAAGAAAATTTCACAAGAAATAAGCAGGCGACTCACACCTTTTTTCTGAGCTGATCGTGACATGGGACTTCTCTCAGTCAAATCCAACGCAGCCAGATGCGTCATGTTAGCTTCCATGATGTCTGTGTCAACATGTTGCCAGCTACATCGGCCAACCCAGAGTATACTGTGGTAAGCACGAAGTAGGTTATAACATGTTGCTGCGTGCTGGTCACCGATTAGACTTGCATCGGAGAGACTCAACGACACCTAAAACAAGATCAAGAACCAATGAGATTAACAAGGCATGCATTAACGCTTTGATGAAGGACAAATCAAATAATAGTCACCATAATTGACAAATGCTGACGCATAATCAACAGACCCCCCTCTTCCACTCTTCCAGCTATTGTCTCTATAAATAAATGCCGAGACAAAACAAGCGAATTTCAAGCATTAAACAAACTTCTTTAATTCAACTGTGTGAATGCCATGAATTCTCCAACAAAATCTAAGAAATCTAAAAGGTTGAGAGAGTAAGACAAATTTCAAAATATCCCTGATCAGGCATATGGAATACATTTAAGCGCCAATTTGTGCAAATGAGTAATTGTCAATAAAAGATGCAAAATCTGCAGAATAGAATTCAGAATAAAAAAGACTGTCGAAAATCCCATTGAATGGGGGCATGTTCCTTGGAAATCCATGAAAGTCTCTTCTTTAGATATTACAACACAGTTGATAAAGTTTTCCACTGTTTTGCCATAAACGTTCACCAAAACGTGGCTGACAACCAAGCATGGGTAAAAAAATTCCAAGAAGTTTAGATTGGCTACCAGGCCTAAAGTAGGAAGATTATTTTATGTAGTGTACTGTAACCAAACTATTTACGAAGACTCTAAACAGATATCACAGCATCTTCTGACTATCGATCTCCAGAGAGTGAGCACATGGTCCTATGCAGCTACAAGTTATATGTGCTTCACCACAGCCAGCTTTCAACGATCAATGTCAGAGACATAATGCTAGATAAGCTGAACAGCTAGATAAAATACTAACTAGAAGCAAGGCCTGCGCATGATTCGCGAATGAAAGAGGACCTGATTCAAGATACAGTTTGAGATAAAACTGTACACTACTTTATGAACAGTGATTACGTTAAATAGTAAATAAAAAGAGTAGCCTACAGTAGTTTCAAAGTTCTTCTTTCAATTGTGCTACGTGCTATTATCAGTTTAGTGTTACTTTGCATTTAGCTTCTGCCCAAAGAGGGGTCTCTGAGCACCCCAAAGATGTCAAAATCGATGTTTCGCTGTAGTGTATTAAGAGCATATGCATAGAAACAAGTTTTGAACTAAAATTCTGAAAAATTCGCCTAGAAACCTTTAAAGGAACACAATCTCATGCCTTTTTGCTCAGCAGATTTGAAGGTCCTAGTGTGCTCACCATATGTGAGAAGTTTCAATGAAAATGGATAATTCGTTCAAAAGATATTACAGTCATAAGTTTTTAATTTCCGCATC
>JAOBRC010336127.1:0-13005 GCA_027575255.1 Scolionema suvaense
ATTGGATAAGTAAGCTCCTATTCATGCCAAGCAAGCCGAAAGTTTTACTTGAGACTCTTTTGTTTCAACTCATCATGGTATCAAGACGATTCCCCCAAGTGACATGGTTTCAGACGAGGCTATCAAGACAATGCGGGTGACTCTATTGAATCTAAAGCAGAACAGAACGCCGTGTGAAGCCCCCTATGTCAACCTGAAAACCATAGAAAATCTATATAGAGAATAACAATATTGCATCGCGCATACCAAAATTTATGGCAATCGAAGGAAATGTTGGGTAAGTTGCAGACCAGTCTGTAGATTACATTTATTGGGCAATTTTTCGAATATTTCTGGTCTGCAAAATAGCCCCCAGCAGTCGGATCGTCACCAAACTACGGGAACACTTAGAAACTGTTGAAAAACCAGATTCCAGCCAAGTTTGAAGGTAATGGATGCAACAGAAGTCGAGATATAAGGTAAAACGTGACTTTTTACCTGTGCTTGATATGAGTGGCTGAGACGTTGTACCCCCTATCTTCTCATGGCTGTAGCATACTATTGCCACCATGTCAGCCTGAAAACTATCGAAAATCTAGATAGAGAATAACAATTTTATCAAGCATGCCAAAATCTAGGGCAATCAAAGGAAATGTAGGGTAAGTTGCAGACCGGTCTGTAAATTACATTTATTGGGTAATTTTTCGAATATTTCTGGTCTGTAAAATACCCCCCAGTAGTCAGATCGTCACCAAACTATGGGAACACTTAGAAACTGATAAAAACCAGATTCCAGCCAAGTTTGAAGGTAATGGATGGAATAGAAGTCGAGATATAACGTGAAACTTGATTTTTTACCTGTACTTGATATGAGTGGCTGAGACGTGGTACCCCCTATCTTCTCATGGCTGTAGTATACTATTGCCACCACATCAGCCTGAAAACCATCGAAAAACCTAATCCCCACATCAACAGCTATCAGAAAATCCATGTCCCAAAAATTACATTAAAAGGTGACCCAACCCCCCCAATATGCCTGGACTATGCGGGCCATGCATTACATCTAAGAAACCTGTAGTTCCTCTTAGGAACGGCTAAAATGGCCGTTTTTAAAGTTTTCTAACATTTTGAAATCTGTTCATCACTTCTTTATAATTTTGTCAAAAGTGGATTCACGCATACCAAGGAAGTATGTATTTGCTACTTGTGGTCAGACACTAAAAGGAAGATTTAGGTTTTTGTGGTGGTGGAAACTCGAAGCTCATTTCACCGCTTGAGTTCAGTCAAAAATAGCGAAAATACGTGAGAAAGAGTGTCAAACATTCCTGCTGATTGCAGCTGAACACCAATCAGTGTGCAGTTCTGTTAAGTGCTTTTTAATAACACGACATGCACAATATCCGTTGAATACAGTGAACAGAGCATGCCATGTGATAAGCTGCAGGTCTCCTGTCTTATGACAAGATTGATGTTCCATGGTGGTTGACACACGCTTTTTTTTTTATAAGAAACACGTAATTGAGAAACACGAATCTCATACATCTTGAAAATTAAGAGCCATCTAAGAAACATGATCAGGTTCGGATAGCAAGGCAGGCAAAGTAGGAAACAACAATGAACAACAGTCACATGAGGCATAAACTATTTGATTGTCTCTTACATAAACCAATGATGCGTGATCATCAGGTGGAATGGAAAGAAGGATTTCGAGACAGTTGAATGGATCCTCCGGTAACAAGTAAGTTGAATTTAGTCAACTCACCTTTACTGAAATAAATAAACCGAACCGCAGTTAATTGCCCGCACTTGGCAACAAAGCAAATGGCATTATCATACAAAGGTTCAGCAGAAACGTGACCTCATTAATTTACCTTCCTAACGCAGAGCTAGTCGTAGGATGGTATCCACATGTTGGTCCACTGACAACAACATCCAAAATATGATCGACACACCCTTAAATAAAGCTGTCTTCCATTTTACATTACAGTGGAAACTCTAAAAGTGGCCACTTTGCGGGGCACAGCTTAGTGGCCGTCGCATTAGAGGTGATCGATGCATGGAGGTTTTATATGAATATACTTTTTCGTCAAAAAAGTCTAGTCCGGAGAGGTGGGAGGGACGCAAAAAGAATGACTCATGACCAAAACAATCAAAAGTGAAAAAATGTATCTTATGAGTACAATCTACAATTATGTTACAACGTTTTACTTTTGACATACTTTTCCATTGTTTTCATGAAGATTTTTTTGACAGTTCATAGAAGTGAAGTTAGACCTTGGGGCAATAGAAGATGGCCGTTTGATCAACCTTTATTTGTAAGAGTTTGACCATAAATTCAGCAAAGACTTTCTTTTCTGGCCGCTTATCAGTAGGTGACCAATGTATGGGGTGACAGTTAATATAGGTTCCACTGCACATTTTTCCACAAATGACAAACAACTGATGAAGTGTTTTTGAAGACTGAACATAGCCCATTAATTTTCATAAACTGCCACCCGCACGCTGAACAACGTATTCCAAAGATATAAGGCATCGGTCGCCACATAAAGTATGCTTCCATTAGAGGAATCCACGCCAAAAACCCTGAAATTAGCCAATTTCGAACGCAAATTGCCCGGGGTCACTTTTGACAATCATCGTCTAGTCAGTTTTATAGATTGAATATCTTGCTACATTTACGAACCACCACAGAAATTGAACCCGTTATCAGCAGTGACTTGAAGAATACAGACTCACTGTTTTCAAGCGGGCGATAAGTAAGTACTAAGCATATGACCACACATTGGCCAGGTTTGATTCCTACTGTATAGTAGGCAATCCTGTATAGTACTACTATACTACTGTATAGTGGGCAATCCTGTATAGTACTACTATACCACTGTATAGTAGCCAATCCTGTGTAGTACTACTGTACTACTGGTCAAAAGTTAGTTAATTTCGCCCGACTAATGTTCGCCAGAGAAAGTGCATTAAACATAGAAAGTACATTAATTTTGTTGGATGAAGTTTTCGCAAAAATAACTCAGTGAAAAAACACATTTCTGAAAGTTTTGGGCACAACTTTTGCTTTAATTTTGTTATGCAGAAAGAACTATTGACAGAGGATACGTGAGGTCTATAAGAGTTCCATGAACTTCAAGAACAAGATAAATCACGTGCCCATGTTCCCTAGAGCAGTTGCAATGCACTTGCCAATATTTTTCGTGTCACTTAAACCTGAAAATGAGCATTAGGGAGGCAGGGGTGGGGGTGGGGGTCATTTCCAAACGTTTCAGCGTTGTGAAATTTCAGACTCAGCAAAAAAAGTTATTTTCAGAGCGACAAACGTTTAGGGATTATTTCATTGGAAGCGCAAGTTTGTACCGGGGAGCCCTAGTAACAAAAATTTCAGTCCACTCTTTTTGACGCAAGTCTTCATGTGGTACGAATGACAGGAAAGTTCGTCATCTGTATCTACATTAAATTAAATTAACTTGCGTCAAATGGAGAGGACTGAAATTTACATGTTACCCGGATTTCCCGGAACAAACTTGCGCTTCCAATGAAGTGACGGCTAAAACAACGGCAGACAAATGTTTTGAAACTAGTGACTGGAGAAATGCAGTCACACGAAACAAAGCTTCCTGCAGCTCCCAAATACACGAAACAAGAGAAACTAAGGAAGGCGGTCACACGAAACAAAGATAGTTTGAAAAGCGATAACACGAAACAAAGATAGTTTGAAAAGCGATAACACGAAACAAAAGAACGATCTACTATCAGCATGGTTTCTTGAGTCAACAAACATTACATGTTCGCGATCCAGTCTTAACCATACTGGCCAGTACACTATAAAATCCCATAATCCAAACCACGTTGGCCAGTTTACTTCGAAGCAAACTATACCAAACCATACTGGCCAGCGTACTATAAAATTCTGATCCAAATTACACCGGCCAACATTTGATGAAAATCCAACGTAAGATCTACACGAAAAACATTTCATAGTTTCGTGGCTAACAGAATGCGCACAACACAAATAAACAAATCAGAAAATGCATCGAATTACTTTAACACTACCATTCAACGGAAGACTGATTAAACTAATATCAACTTGAAAATATCTAGTGCAAAAACATTTGTCATACGTCGTCTTTCGCAAGACGTTCTTATCCTACTCTGAACAGGTTTTCTCGGCTGGGAAAGAGAACTGCCACATAAATCCCTGTGAGGACACGAAAATAATGATCCCTGAGTTCATCAGATCTCGCTTAAAGCGAACTTTCACTTGGTGAATATCGCAGCAGCGAAAAATTCCGCTTCAAAAAATTTGAATGGGATACAATTAATTTTTTCGCCGCAAAGAACACGAGTAGTGACTAAGTCGGCTTCAAGAGGTTTGTGGGATACTGTTTGAGCGTTCGCCAAGTTTGGCTTCAAGAGGTTTGTGGGATAATGTTTGAGCGTTAGCCAAGTTTGGCTTCAAGAGGTTTGTGGGATACTGTTTGAGCGTTCGCCAAGTTTGGCTTCAAGAGGTTTGTGGGATACTGTTTGAGCGTTAGCCAAGTTTGGGTCGTTTTAAGGATTCTACCATCTACAATGTATCTTAATGTTGACCAATGTGCAACGGCCTCACAGATTTTTTCAATAAAAAACCGACGTTGATATTTCGTGATGGCCATGCCAGAATTTTGGTTGATTTCAGCACATCAAGGCGTCTTTAAAAATTTCTTCTCTACTGCAAACTAGTTCACACATCAGAAACGAAGCATGCTATCATATCCTAGGTCCTAATCTATAGAATATCGCAACAAACGGATTCACCATGTGTAACGAAACAAAACTAGCGGCAAACGAAAAGCAACAGTAACCAAAAAGCCCCTGGTCTGAACAAGTAGAGTTAAGACACTGTATCAATATTTCCAGAATCCATCAGCTATCTGTTCGTCAGAAAATCATATAAAAGCTCGGAACCTGATGACATTTCCAGTGCTTCGCAAACGCCAGATCAGCAATAAGCCAAATAAAATTGAGTATTGAGAAAAAATTCGGTACCAGTAGACTCACTTTCATTAAAAAAAAACCCAAAACTATCCAACCTTCAACATAGGTAGCATACACAGAATGATAAATGCTCAACTTTTCACATGCAAATTTGAGCGAAAATAAAATTCGCACGTGAGACTTTTAATACGGTAATAGTCAGACATTAACCAACAAACAGGTCGGACAAATGGCTATGAAATGACGTTAATTTTAGAAGCAAGCAGACCTTTTCGCAATTCATCGATCACGAAATAAATCGAGGGATGGCTATGGGGGTAAATGTATCAGTAGATGACAACCTTGAGAGAGATCGATGTCTAATACACGGAGGTAATAGACCTTTCGCGAATTGTCATCATGCAATGCATTGTGGGATGGCCCGGGAGCGAACATCTCCGTAAAGCCTGGTTCCCACTGCTTCGTCAGCCTTGGCTCGACTTGGGCTTGTCTGGTAGATAAGCATTGCGACGCAGTGGAAACTGGATTCGTTTTTGATTGACAGCTAGCGGCGTAAGGCTGGTCGACCAGAATGAAAAATGTTTCTTCTTTTAACGACCAGGCCCACCTAAACCACATATACTGCGTGGGAATGAACTACACTAATCCCCAATGACTGTTCCACTGCTCCACTTCCACTATTTCAGAAAACGCCCACGTGGTAAACCAAATTTACAGCTAAGCAGCAAACGTCAATCAAAGAGCAAATGATCACGCTTATCTTGCAATGGGAACAGCCTCGCCTTGTCACCTAGCTAAGCTAAGCCTAACGCCGCAATGGGAACCTTAAGGGTGGCTAGCATCCCAAAAGGTGAAAATGTTCAAGACAAAAAGCGCTGACTTAATAACCTCTCGATTGTAAAACGGATAATTCCACTAGGTCAATCAATGCTTTTGTCCCTGCGGTATTAATTTTTACGCGTCCCTGGCCATCCCACAATGCATTGCATGATGACGATTTGCGAAAAAAGTCAAAATGGAGCTACTAGTTCTGCGTACCTACAATGAACTAAGTAAAAATATTCACGCACAAACATGCATACACATGTCAACACAAACACACACAATCCGTTCAAAGCACGTGCCCTTGAACAGAACATTTGCCATTAACATAATGCCCCCGTACCACAAACCATATAATATAGCACACACGGGCACGATATACTATAGCACAACTTTTATACACGCTTTCTTTGTATTAACTCTGCTACTAAAATATATTTCTGTCGAAGAGAATAAAACCGTATTCGTTACTTCGTGCATGTAATTATTTGTCAATCAAAACAACGTTAAAAAGATGCATTCATATATAATCTTTCTCTATCTTTATCAAAAATACCCCCATCGTCATTGGCACGAAAAAATATAACTATCCACGTGACACTTACTTTCGCATGTATGCTAGACAATATGAACAAGGAAACAACAACTATATAGGGACAGGGCTGTCGCTCCCGGGGAACATCTCTAATAGGCATTCGAAGTTTTTTGACATTCTTTATTCGGAGAAATTTTTTGGATTAACTTTGGCGAATCGCTCAATCACAAAACTTATGTTGTTCTGCGATGTCCTGAACCCCCCTCCCCTACAAAAATGAGCGTTGGGCTGAGTCAACTTTCGCAAAATTGTGTTTCGGAAAAAAAATTCGCGAGATAAACTTTCGCGTGCAGACGTTTCTAAACATTTTCGTAAGATAAACTTTCGCGAATAGGCCCAAATTCGTGAAATTCGTGAAAGTTTCTCCGAATAAAGTAGCAGCCAGAACGAAATTAAAAAAAAAAATTGGGCACATGAACTCGATCTGAGACGAGATTACGCGTCTATTGCTGACTCACATGCACAGACCTTGACTCGGCACACAAATGTGGTTCTATTTTACAACTGGCATCCCATCCTTTTGAGCCCACTTTTTTTTTATAAGCAACTGTTTTATAAGCAACCCTAGGCATGTGTCAACAAAATGTTTAAAAGCATTTTTCCAAGCTTTGACCCGACAATGTTTTGTTTGGTGCAATACAGTACCGAGCTGTTGCTGAAATGTGTACCTGCAAAATATTTGCGATGACTTACAAAAAAAAATTGGAACAGACAGTTACAAACTAAAACATGTTTAGAGCAGGCACAGCATTCATCTTATAAAAATATTGCAATAAAGAAAAATGGGTGTTATTTTGGATTAAACCAAGAAAGTATTCCTGATCGGTGTGTGCAAACGAAGCACAGTTACTTCGCACAACAGTTTAATCAGTGTGGTCAACCAGACCTAGTCACTTTTGAAAAGCAAAACACACGGCAACGCACTAGAAAGGTCGACACTATTTCAACAGGACAAGAAACAGACCTATCTGGATGGAACTGACGTAGAGAGATGATCTTTGATATGCACACCCTTACAACACAAGGAACTCAAACTATTTGCAGTCTACGTACCTAATCACAGAAACCTGCTGCAAGTGTATCATATCATTCGCTAAGACTTAGACTAGATATGTCGTTTCCTTCGTTCAGAACATCACACGACAATTCACGCAACAGACGATCGCTGAATCGGAGTTCTCGTTCTGGTTGCGTAGAGAGCATAAAGAGTGTGAAAGAAAACGACTAATTCTAGTCTAACTAAGACTGGGCAACGAATCGAAAGTAACCAAGATGTTGCCTTTGTGGGCTAAGAGATCACATCTCAGACAGATTCGAACAGCAGGTACTCCATTGCATGAAAATTTCGCGGCATGAAAATTTCGCAGTTTCGCGGTCGAGTTAAAAAAACCGCGAAATTAAAATGCCACGAAAACGCATTTCATGCTCAACCGCAAAATTAAAATGCCGCGAAAAATTGTATGTGGCCAGCCGCGAAATTTAAATGCACCAAAACTCCGGGTTTTAAACCGTAAAACATTTTCTTTGTTTATATTTAGTCAAAAACGAGTGAAAATACATCACTTTGGAACAAAAAAGCTATTTCTGTTTTCATTTTTTACTTAGACCACGAAATTGAAAGGGGGCGAAGTTCGTATTTTTGCCTAAGCGGCGAAACTAAAATGCTACTAAATTCACAATTTTGCCTGAACTGCGAAATTAAAATGCCGCCAAATGCAGTTTTGACCGACAAAAACTGCGAAATTAAAATGGCCGCGAAATTTTTATGCAATAAAGTAATAAAAAAAGATATCCATCTATGATCAAAATGCAAAACGTAGCTCAGGGTAACTTCAAGTTTGCGCATGACCACCAATAACGACATATATACAATCGTGGTCATGGTAGGTGCAAAAAAATCCCTCTAAGTCCATTTACAGTCCATTTGCATGACTTTTATGAATAAAGGACAGGATCACATTGGGCACCAACGACTGTGTATCAACGCTAACTACATTCGAACACAGTGCACAATCAAACCCACCTACATTTGCACCAAGTACACAAGCAAACTAGCTCATCAAAAACAGAACATCAGAATAACAAATTGATCAACGGAATGAACCTACAAACCAGGAGCACACATAACTTACGTTTTAGACACAACCGTTTCAAAAATATGCTGTGTTTATAGCAAGAAAAAAGAACATCCACAATTAAACCGTAATAATACACATCCTGGGATACCCCAGGGTTCCATTTCTAGACCGGTTCTAACCATCAGCTGGATGAATGAACCTATTTCCTACCGATAAAGTGATCTATTGAATTAATACAATGGCCCAAGCCATCACTAATGCGCTTTATGTGATCACAGGGAATCCAGCTTCAAATGGTGATGACAGCCAATAGGACATACAGCCGGTGATCATAGGTGACCCAGCTCAAGAGCGTGTTCCAAATTGATGAGGTCAGCATGACTGGTTATACGCCAGAAAGGTATTCCAAGCTGAAACGCAGGAAACAAGGAAGATGCTCCTTAAAAATATTACTGCAAGCTGCGGAAAATGAATCTTCGCAAACCGTCCGAATAAGACATCAACTCTAGCAGTTGGCATTCAGAGGATCAAACAACTTTTAGGCAGAATTTGAAATTTTTCATTCCATAATAAATTTGAAACCTGGTCAAACCGCCCACGTAAAATGCACAGAGGATTATGATGAGATATTTAACAAAGGGTTACTTGTTTCATGTGAGCAGAAGTACCAACGACATGAAGCCAATTGGCTGCAAGTCTCGAAATTCGTTTTTTTTTACAGCTATCAAAGCCAAAATACTAGTCAACAAAGGAAAAGAAAAAGGAAAGACTATAGAGCACTTTCAATACCGCTTTTCTATTTTTCTGAATTTCATTTTTTTTTTCGCACAGAGCGCTTGGCCCGAAATCGACAGCAACAGAAATGGCACCGCTCACCTGCTTACTGGCCAGTTCTTCATCTTTGTTATCTCCTATACAGACATATGTGCAACGCCGTCCAAATCGATTCTGAATGCGCTGGAAGCACGCTTCTTTACCTACAGATTACAAGCGCAAATTATAGCTACAACTTCTGGTGAACATACTTACAAATCACAAGCACACATCAGCTAAAGCTTCTGGTGAACATCGATCAAACAAGAAAATTTCAAATCTAAATATGACACCATATACGACTATATTCAGAGAAACTTTCGCGAGAGAAAATTTCACGAATCGGGAACTGATTCGCGAAATATATCTCGCGAAAATGTTTAGGAATGTCCGCACGTGAAAGTATATCTGGCGGCTTTTTTTCAAAAACACGATTTTGCGAAAGTGTACTTGGTCAAATGTTCATTTTAGTTGGGGGAGGGTGATTCAGGGCCTCCAGAAATCACTAAATGTTTTCTTTTCGCGAAAAATTATCTCGTGTATTTCTTGTGATTTAGCGTATCGCAAAAGTTTATCCAAAAATTTTTGCAAGTTTTTGACTTCGCGAAGTCTCTCAGTAAGTAACACTCAGCACAAGCAAATGTAAAAAAAAATCATACTCCTCTTTAAGAATTCTGTCCACCATAGCTACACCTCTTCTTTGGGTCTGTCCGATTTTTGGAAGGCGGTACATTGAAAAAGATCGATGTTTCGATAGGACAGAACATTTTGCATAAGAGCTTGGAAATACTGAGGTTTCCCTTGCACGTGGTGGTTCGGTAATCAGTAACTTGCACTTACGAAAACTTAACATTTAAGCTTATGAAGAGCTTATGCTTAGAGCTTATTTAAGAGTATGAAGAGCACATTACTTACCGACTTTCGCAGCGCTGTATACATTCTCCACAGGGAACACGCTACCAAGTCCGTACAGTAAACACTTGGCCAATGTTGGAACTAGATGAGTGGTAGTTACCAGGATATTCAGAGATGATGTTCTGCAGAACAGAGAATAGTTCATGATATGAATATTGTCTAGGTCTTCTTCTTCACATCCACACCTACCCTAAGGAAATTAATATTTGTGGAACTAATTTTCGCGAACTTCGGTGCCTGTCGCAAAAATTAATTCCGCAAAATGAATCAAAATCTGCCATTCGCAAAAATGAGTCCAGCAAAAGTAATCAAAATTCAGAAAAAGAAAAAAGGAGACTAGAGGAAGGGAAGATAGGAAAAATTGCTTACAGTTTCTGACCTTGAATTTACACAAACGCTTGTCCTGACTACCAAATTTGATGAAATCGACTCCACAAAATCCATCAATGAACGGGATTCGCAAAAATTAGTTCCGCAGTATTTTTTGGATTTGTCCCTTTATATGCGAAAAACAGTTCCGCAAAAATTTATTACCTTAGGGTAAAGTGTTGGGCGCTAGTCTGCTTTCCATAATGAATTCTCGCACAGCATACTGATGATCAGATTTTCGAAAAAAAACAACAAAACAAGTGCGCTACTATGCTGTAAGGTGAGGGTCAACATCCATTGAAATGTAGTTGCTGGCAAATATTAATTATTTGCAACAGAGATAATTCATTTCAGTTTTACAAAACCTGCTTTTTTCAGAGCTTAACATACTTCTATAGGACTATGCCAGCATGGTTTCTAACTCTGAGTTATGACAAAGCGATTTCAGCAACTTCGGCTAGTGATCATCTTCGAATGTCTGCGAAAACCATTTTGCAATGATTCGAAACCATTTCGCAATGATTCGAAATCCAAAAAAATTACCTTAAGAGATTTATTTTTTCGTGGATTAACTTTTGCGAACTTTTCGAACTTTTGCCAAATTCTCAAGATTAAATCCACGCGAAATTTATCAAAATGACATCATAACCCGACCAAGAGCAAACCCAATTAATTTTTCAATCCTTAAACAGCAGCAATTTCCTGGGACTCGTTTTTTCTCTCAATGCGCATGTCGATACTTTCCTCCTTTTCTGTTGTTAATGTGTATTCCCTATATTACTTCCACGCTTTTTCTCGCAAATCTCCGATTTGCAAAAACAAATCTACCCAAAATGCCCCAAAAATTGGCCTCGCGAAAATAAGTCCACGCAAAAAATTTATCCCCTTAAGGTAAGCACATTGTAAACATAAAAGTGGAACCTGACATTAAGAAAAATTAAAGCACAATTGAAGCTGAGCAAAAGTTACCTGATGATAATGTGAACAAGGTATCTGGTTGTACTACTTGACGATCAGACAAAAAAGATGAAATAGGTTCATAGAAAATAGGCCTATATATGCAAGGTAAACCATGAGTCTGACGCCTAGTAAAGAGTAGCTTTCGGTACGTTTCATCACAGCACAGGATCAACGAAAAGTTGAATTGCAAATCATTTCTTAGAGCGTAGACATTTCATACGAGTGCATATACTAAATCAAGTAATTTGATTGAACAACAAAATATATGAATTAGCGAGTACTTCTCCGAGATTTGCTTTCGATAGAACCAGCTCAAATCCTCATCTTTCATGTTCGATTTGAAGGGGGCTTAGTACCGTCTGTATACTACAGGCCAGCCAAAAAACTAGCACTAAATGTAGGAAATTTGGCTATGGCAGAGGCATTTCTGAGACTCCTTTCCGGTGATGATTATACTATAGAGATTCTAAAGCGACTATCATTGCTACTGCATCAGTAGCCTTCATTCCAGACCCTTACTTCATGCTTCATATAGGGTCTTTGCATCAGAGCTCGATTTGCTGTCCAGCTTGTTTTTCATGCTCTATTATTAACTAATTATGTACATGCTGTGTGAACAAACACCTTGCATAAATTTTATTAGAGAGGCAGCGAATAGGAAACAGGTACGCGTGCAGAATGCGCTGAATCAGCTAATCTACACGTTAGTAGAATTATATGCATAACAAAAAATCACTGGACGGCAAATTCTAGCTGATGCTAAGACCCTGCACGGTGCTTTAAATCGTAAGGGTCTTGAACAAAGACTACTAAGTCAGTCCTTTCCAGCGTCCTATCTCATGAAGACTGTCATCGAAGTTGATAGAGTAAGACTTGGTTTATATGGCCATACGGCACCATGCCAATATGAACCAACTTACTAAAAATAGATCTTTCTTCTTGGCATGGCATGACGGACTAAAACAAAATGGATCTGCAGAGTCGAACAGAGTGATATCCCTTGTCGCACAACAGTCGATGAAGTTTGCTAACTAAGCGCAACGCAGCTAGCTGCCTCGCTAA
Source organism: Scolionema suvaense (assembly GCA_027575255.1). Lineage (NCBI taxonomy): Eukaryota > Metazoa > Cnidaria > Hydrozoa > Limnomedusae > Olindiidae > Scolionema > Scolionema suvaense. The sequence goes on from JAOBRC010336127.1 coordinate 12,577, forward strand.
ACCAAAATGTTACCAGTACAACACGGCCACACTGCTAACAAATTAAAAGAGATCTTTCTACTCCAAAGAAACGAAAAATGCTGCCTTCAAATGAAGTGACACAAGAAAAGAGTAGAAAGAAGGCATTCAAAAAATATTCAAATACACAACCTACCTCCTACCAATAGTGCTCAGACATTTCTGTGCAAGTGTATGCCAAGAATCAGTCAGCTGTTCTAGTTCCATGCGCAGAGGGATCCAGTTGTCTCGCTTCGTTGGTCCAAGAAGTTCTGAAAATGGTAAGAAAAACAACAAACATACGATGCTTTCCCAGGCTATTGATTGAGATTTTTGTTCACGTTAAATTACAACAAACCCGACTATAAGGAATGCTATTAACCCTATTCAGGCCGGGGTATTTTGAAACTTTGTACGACCGAGCGGGGCGGG
>JAOBRC010336238.1:0-13005 GCA_027575255.1 Scolionema suvaense
CTTGCTACGTGGAAATCCAACTTAAACCAACCTATGTGGTAAATCTTGCTACGTGGAAATCCAACTTAAACCAACCTTACTTCTCCACAACATTTGCTGCATGGAAATCCAACTTAAACCAACCTCACTTCTCCACAACATTTGCTACGTGGAAATCCAACTTAAACCAACCTCACTTCTCCACAACATTTGCTACCTGGAAATCCACCAACCTCACTTCTCCACAACATTTGCTACGTGGAAATCCAACTTAAACCAATCTATGTGGTAAATCTAGCTCACATACTGAAGCCATACAGCAGTCTGACATTAGGGATAAGGAAGAGTCAAAAACAAAGAGGGACACGGACACCACATAAACAAAGGAAGCAATACTTCAAATTAAAAGAAAAAACCGTATTCTCATATTAGCAAAAATTTATCAGGATATCTGGTCCCGAATTCAGTGAAACAATTCTAGGCTAGTAGTCTCACTATAGTGTTGGTAAATCAGCACTTTAGTAGTTGATGAAGGGACAAAAGAATATCACCTTTTACGGCATGACATGATACAATGAGTTCATTCTACTATGTAACAGCCTAGGAGACCCTATCAAGTTCTTATACATTTCATAAACTATAACATCTTGAAGAGGGCCAAATGAAAACATCAAGTAGAATAAGAGAAACACTGACAATCAGTTCGCAGACAAATAACAACAGAAAAGTCATATACCTACCGTAGACAGACAATGTTATCTCTGAGTACATGTACTGACCAATATTAAACCGCCCTTCACATTGAAATGTATCTGCATCGTCATACCAAGTGTTGTTCAGTGTCAGACTATAAGAATTTGATGTTTTGTTATAGTCAGCAGTAAGTCTGTGACGATATATCAATTCGGCACTCTCTGTTACTTGAAATCCCGTCTCCGTCAAGTTGGCCAAACTAGATGCTCGATAAGACGTCTTTTGACATGTCAAATGAATGAGTCTGTCAGCACCAGTTGTGTCCACGACCCACGTCAAGGTTGCTGGATGACGAGCCTGTACTGAAACCACCTTGTCTTTCGAATACATAGAATACGATGTCACTAAAACAGAGTGCACTATTTACTATATAACTTCAGAAAGCAAACATTGAAAAACTGACTTCGTCCCAAGAGCCAGACCAGTCATAATCCATACAATGTTTGCCTGTATAACATTTCAATCATCTTTTATTAGAAGAGGTTCTCCGATGTTTATTGCTTATTTGAAACTTTTTGAGCGCATCATTGTTTATTTTAATTACAAAAAATTAATTGTGTGCAAGTATAGGAAAATTCAGGCATCACTCTTCAGAGTATTCCCCTGAGGGAGTGGGAGCATATCCCACCCCATTCTCACAAAGAGAATGGCCCCAATCCTCTAAGGTCTTGTCCCCCTTGCCAGACTTCTTAGAAACGGATTCTATTATTATCCCCCAAATAAGATCACATCAGAGGTAACCAGATTCACCTACTCTTTTCATATGGAATCAGTGTTAAAAGTTCAACTCTGCAAAATGTCTCAGATAGGCTTATATGGCCATGCTGCGCTTTGCTAATCTGATAATATCGGGTTTGTTAAGTTCAACTACAAAACATACACTAGATGTGTCTCCTTGTTTTCAAAATCAACTCTGTTTTGGAACAATTATACCGAAGATACCTAAATAACGTTCCTTCAAAACATTTGTAAAGTTAAAATTTCAATCCAATTTTTCTGACCAGTTTGTACGGGCGTGACCAGTATTCCAATTTATTCTGGAACAATAAATTCGATAATTCTACATGAAAATTGCTGCATTAGTGGCAGAATTTAGAGCTGAAATGTTTCATCTTCACGATACTAGCAGTCAGATAGTTATTCTTTAGCAGTCGAATCTAAAAATTTAGTTTCCTCCTATTCTATTGGAAGCTGCCCCTAAAATGGAAAAAAGGACAAAAAAATCACTGCAGACGATAGATCACATACAAGTGAAAAGAAGAAAGAATGTTTACATTACCTTCATTTTGTAAAAGCAGAAGAAGAACATTACTCCAGAGGATATAGGCCTCCACATCCATTAGGTCTCGCTCATCCAGTTACAGATCACACTAACCATCAATATCATATCAAAATGAATGAAGCAACATAGTCAACAAAAAATCATAGACAAATTGAACAAAGCACATGTTTCTTCTTATTAGCACAGCCCTTAAAAGCATTTCTGAGGCTCAAGTTTAGAAGAATTTGAAGCACATGACAAGCATACCGCTCAGAAATATTTCTCAATTTTGAAGCATTAGCTGAACACTTAAACATCAGGGAGATTTTTCTTTCAGTGTCTGGGCCATTGAGTATGCTTAATTCTGACTTCACACGGGCTGTGGGAAACCTCCACTAAATTCATTGTGGTAAATAGCTAAAACTTTGTCATACGAACGATTTTAGGTAAATTTTGTAAAGAGGCTTCAATAAGCAAAACGCAAAAATAACTCCAGCCTGTACTTTTCACAAGCAGTAAGCATACCCTGAAAACTGATAGAGAAAAATATGTATGTTCTAGAAACAATCATGTCATTAGAGTCATTCAAAATACAGTCGAACCTCTAATAGCGGCCACCTCCAAACAGCGGCCACCTCCCGATAATGGCCACCAACTTTCTGTTCCAAACACTTCCCGTACGTTTTCTTGTATAGAGAACCTCCGAAAAGCGACCAAATAACGTTATGCGGCCACTTGGTGCTGTCCCAAACGAAAAAAATGAAGGAAGTTCCCCTCTAAAAGCAGCCACTCAAATATTTGTTCTGCTTTTTATATAAAACCATGTAATGCTCATGCAAAAATTTAGTGTTCAAGCATGCATGTTATCCTCGAAGAATAATACTTTCTGCAAAAAAATACTTAATTTTACCCATACTTCAAGAAGTATTCCTTTTTAAATAGATCCTACCATATAAACTAGAAAACTTGGACACATGCAAAAACACATACACAAAAAATACGAACACCAATTCCAACAAAAGAAAGCTCACAATTACTGACATATTGAAAGCGTAAACAGGTACGTATTAAGAAACTATACTACAGTTTCTCATTTATATGTTTTATTCTTAAAGTTAAGGCAGAGATATACGCCCTATGATTTCATGTACCAATCGTTACAATGCTCATATTATTACAGGCTTATAGTTCTATCTCATTTCATGTTTCACAAACGAAATAATTTCGTATAATTTTTCTTTTTCTGTCTGGATTCATCTCTTGCCCTTCCTACCACACCACCCACCTCTCCATTTACTCGCCCCATCTCTCCCTATGCCCTTGTACACCTATATTGATACCAGTATGCTGTTCGCTCGAATGGAAAGTTTGCATTCGAATTCAGCAAAACATTGTAACGTCAGATCTTTGATGCTGCTTCTCAGTTCGTCGACTGAAGTAGATGCAGGAGCTGTTACTCCAATATCACTGGCATATCAGAAAGTATATTTCACAGCATGCTCCCTGCAGATTTTTTATTTCATTTATTTTTTCCTTCCTCATTTCTACCCACATGCATATTTGTTTTATCCCTCCCTCACCACCAATAGCCTCTGCCACAATTGCCTTGGGGTGGGGGATGTCGATCTCAGTTGTATAGCGATTTTGAAGCCTTTTTGGTCCATTTTCGCTCCGAGTTTCACACCTTCACTCTTATGCTCAGACTCGACTCCTCGGCAGAAAGGCAAGTGTTTTGAGACTTTTGACCCACCCCTGATGAAGAAAGTGGGGCTGAACAGTCTGGTAAAGATTCTCTCTTCCTCCTGGGTATCCACACATCAAAAATGCAATGTATGCTTGCTTGCCAGCTCACGCACCTTTCTCACGAAACGATCATTGAAAGGGCTGAACAGGAGACATGGACGCCTTTCGGCCTGATTAGGCCTCATCAGCATGCCACAACTGCCTGCTGAGTGCAAAGATGGAACCGCACTCAGCCAGCTTATCCATCGCTTGTGGCGCCGAATAATGCAAGAACTGGAGCAAGCAAGAAATGCGCATTCAACACTATGGAAGCTGAAGGTGCTATAGCACCAATAATGGTAGGACACTGGTACACACACCTGAGCATGATAACCACCTTATCACAATTCCCGCATATTGTCCTTACGTTCCGACTCTAATTACAAAACACACAAACAAAATTATAACACATACACACCCGACTAATACCGCATCCTATAAATCATACAATTGAAATAAATATTTCATTTTACTGTACTTGGTTGTATTTCAGAATGGCATACCAGTTGACCAACATAAAGCATTATTTTCTTTTTTGCATATATGACATTTTTTTGTCAGAGCTATGCAGCCTATTGAATATGGCACCAGGCAGTATGCTAATAAAAAACATTGTTCGAAACAGGCGGAAAACTCAACCATACTAACCAGGGCCTGAAATAGTGCCGGACATCGGACATTTCTCCGGTATATTTTTACTTTTTAGGAAAATGTTTGGTGATTTTCAAATAGTGCCGGTCAATAATGACCGATGCTGAGCTAAAAAGCATGCAACAATTGTCCGGTAATTATTCCAATTTGTCTGGCAGAGTACGTCCTTTGACCGGCATAAGATTTGCAAACTTGCTCAGAACGAACTTTCAATTGTTCAGTATTCAACCACCACTAACGACGTGTACATGAAACCTTGCTGATGATAGCAATCAATCTTTATTGGTTTCATGCAGCAACAGGCAGAACTCTGGCGCGTCATACCGGCAGATGTTTATTTCTTAAAATTTTGGAATGTGATTCCTGGCATTCGATGTGCATGCAAGAATCTCCGGCAGTTACTCTTGTGTGGAAGAGATGATGCAGGAGTGCGTGGTTTGCAGACGAGAAACAAAATACTCCTGAGTCCATAGCAGTAGGGCTTAATGCAACTTGTGCTCCATATCAGTCAATCAAGATGAACATGGATACAGCGGGGAGAACTTTCTTATTGGTCAATGTGAGGTTTATTGCTCTGAAAATAGCCATTTGCTCCCATGAATTCAAATTACTTGGGTGACATGGCCACCTTACATTTATTTGAAACCTGTAGAATACTAGCACTATGTGATTAACCACTGTACACATTCAAAGATGCGCATGTGCGTAGACCTTTTGCACTACACCTCTTCCGACTTATACTTTACACATTCAAGGCTGCGTACGCGCGATATTGCGTAGACCTTTTGCAGTGGACCGCTAGCGATATATATATAATTAAGATTGGTTGGGCTACTAAGCCTTCTCATTAGTGATGCAAGTTGTCAGTCTGTGTTCAGAGCGGAAAGTTAACCCTTCACAGCTCAGGTTTGTGGTTCCTGCAGCTACAGCTGATCACCGTTGACGTCCCACGGCAGCTCCGTTGTTTCAAAGCCAGTCTCTCTCGTACTTGATGTTGACACTAACTGTCCACAAATGTTTACCATGGTCAATGTTTTGTTCGGCATCACCTCCACAATACCGGACACACGCGACTGGAGATGAAAAAAATTTCAGGGCTTGCTAACATGGCTACACAAAAAATAGGAATATCGGTCAAGTTACCACAGAAACACATCTCTTATCACGTTCTATGATGGAACCATTTCACAAATTGACATCATGCAATGCATCGTGGGATGGCTGCAGAGCGTGAAAAAAGCACATGATTTTCAGTCTCTATCAACTTAGTAGTTAACACGCAATTAGGTCCAATTCAATGTCACCTACCTACAAAGTTATTTACCCCTTTGGCAATCCCACAATGCATTGCATGTTGGCGATTTGCGGATAGGCTGCAAATGCTGACGGGCAGGCTGGACATTTAGCTATGCAACCTTAATTTTCGTAACCTACAATACTCGTATCGAAATTGACACTTACTTTCTACTAATCGACACTTGAAACTGCTTCCATGAGGACAGGTAAAATTTCTAGAGCCAGTAAGTAGGTTTGCTAACAACCATTTCACAAGAGACCTCATTTTTAACACATGACATTTTCAGCTGAATAGTGCACAACACAATCTTATACGGTAAGTATCAATATTAATGTGCAAATTGCCACTGCATGAAAATGTTGTTGTCTAATTGACCATTTGATGTTGGCTTTGTGCACTAAGTTCACACTATTGCTTGCACAGGTCTATGGCTGTCTTAATCAACGGTATGGGTAATGGGCAACTTCTCATGTTAAACATAAAAAATAGCAGCTTAGAGATTTAGATTGGTTTAGTTCCATGCTTCCAAGAAGCAGTCTCCGACACTATGATATGCGAAAATAAAGATTTTGAATTTTTAAGCTAAAATGTACCAAACTAGCTGCCGGAATTTCGAAAATGAAATATTTTAGCATGAAAAGCTAGATTGAGATGATAATTCAGCAAATACAGCACGTTTATGGTAAGTTTTTTTAAATTATTAATCTACAAAAAATCCTGAGGCTGCAGTCCCAGCTATTCCCAGTTGCAAATACATTTTCAGACTAACATCTCGACAAATACATCCAGAAAAAGTTTTCAAAATGACACCGTGAACCTTCTGCTTCCTCTGTCTAACAATGCAACCCAAAAAAGAACCACACTACAAACTGAATTGAAACAACTTTTATTCCACATAACCAATATCACATAATATTCGACACGACCAGCATGAAGCGAAGGATAAAGTCTCTACCAAAATATTTTTTTAAAATATAACTCATAAAAAATGTCATTCTCTGAATAAACATAACTCATATCATCTATAGTTAAAAAAGTGCATCTTCTGAAATTGTTTAAAAAATGCAGCACGACAACAATATGACTTACATCATATGGCATGCTTTTTGGTGTTGTGAAATGTTGAACAAGCCACAATTATAGTTGATAACAGATACATAAATAAAGAACAGGCAGAAAAACGAACAACATCACTTAAGAAGCACAAGTAAAGTAAAGAAAAAAGAAAACAACAGCTTCCACAAATTCATCTAAATAATGTGCCATCTTGTCTTTAAATCGTCTTAGCATTTGCACCCATCGTTCAGGTTTTCTCAAAAGTTAAGAACACTGAGCCTCACGTTTTCACAAAAATGCGTAACACATACCTCCCTGAAAGAACTTGCCTTTTGGCTAAGAGACCACAACAGCACTTCAGTCCTGAGGAAAAAGGCACCAGCGACTGTGAAATTCAAACAGGGGACAAAAAGCACAACACGTAATGAAATCATTGAGTTACCCATAAATCAGCAACATCGATGTATCAAATTATTGAACCCTTCCTTGAAAGGGAGGGCAAGAGAGGAGTATATGTCTGAGTACTTAGGCTGGTAGTAGGAAGGTACAGTTGAGACAACACAAGCATACTCTGGTGTGCTTAACACAGATGAAGTAGTGTATACAGGAAACCATAAGGGCTGAAGAGTCTTCCAGCTAAATATATTTCTTCTCCTCAAATCATAGCCTTCTTTAAAGACCCTTAGTTCATGCTTTGTCTAGGGCCTTTGCATCAGATCTCGATAATCTGTCCAGCTTGTTTTCCAAGCTCTATTGTTAACTAACTATGCACACGTTGTGTGAGCAAACGCGTTTGCATAATTTACTAGGCAGGCAGTGAATAGGAAGCAGGTGTGCGTGTAGAATGCGCTTAGTCAGGTTTGGTAATCTGCAGGTTCGTATAATTATACATAAAATGAAAAATCGCTGGTTGGCAAATTGCCGAATGATGCGAAGACCCAACACGATCAAATTGAACGAAGGCTACCTCAAATATGAAACATTAAGAAGGATACCTGAATTGATTGATTCCCCGAAAATCAAACCTTTGTCAAACATAGAGCTCTAAAAATTCTGATCAGATCGTACTTGGATTAGTAGCGAACATGTGCAGATTCAAGCCTGAGAATTGAGGACTTTCAGATACGGGTGATCTTTTCCCAATTTCTTGCCACGTCCTTTAACAGAACTGATTACCTTCAAGTACGGATGCTTGTCTTGCTCCTCATAACAACTTTTCTCGTAAGACTCTAGGTCTCGATACTCCTCCGAGTCATCCATGTGTTCCTCCATAGACAGCAGATTTGTATCAATGGCATTTGCAGGTTGCGTTTTCTCATGCACTTCCCCGTTTGCAGGCTCTGGTTGCCACGACAGCTGGTTTGCTTTATGAACAGTAGCTGGTTGTGAAGATAGCTGGTTCATTTTATCAACAGTTTCTGGTTGCTCAGATTGTCGGTTAAGTGTATCAACAGTTTCTGGTTGAACAGATTGCTGGCCCATTCTACCAACAGGTTCTGGTTGCCACGATCGTCGGTTTATTATATCAACAGGTTCCGGCTGCCACGATCGGCAGTACATTTTATCATTAGTTGTCGGCTGCCATGATTGGCGGTTCACTTTATCAACAGTTTCTGGCTGCCATGATTGCCGCTTTGGCTGATGTGGGTTTACCTGTTGACTTGGTCGCTTTTCAACAAGATTCTCTTCACCACTAGGCTTAGGTCGCCGAGTTACATTTTCGACTTCATCTACACTGTGATGCTGATACAACAGCATTTCTTCATAATTTTCTTGATCATCATGCTCTGGCTGCTGTGATAAATTTCTAGCTACACTAAAATCTAAAGGCTGGTATGATTCTATAGTATTGCATTCTGTATCAATTCCTTCTGCCTGAACCTGGTTGTCATCATGAAAACACAAATTGTCATGTGAAAGGGCATTATTGAAACTGGCTAGGCTATTACATGAGCTTTGAGAAGTTACGTCAACAAAAGCATGAAGCTGCCGCTCATTCAAAATCTGTGGGCCTGTTTGATCAGGATCATTCAAATGCTCAGGAGGTACCTCATAGTCAAGATTTGCCTGCCTTTGTTGATCAACAGATTGGAGTGGGCGCTTGTTTAACACTTTTGGGCCGGTTCGATCAAGGTGATTCATACGTTCAAGAGGTACCTCATAGTCAAGATTTGCCTTCCCTTGTTGATCAACAGATCGAAGTGGACGCTTGTTTAACATTTTTGGGCCAGTTCGATCAGGGTCATTCAAACGTTCAAGAGGAACCTCAAAGTCACGATTAGCCTGCCTTTGTTGGTCAACAGATCGGAGTGGGGACTTGCTTAACACTTTTGGGCCAGTTCGATCAGGGTTAATCAAACGTTTAAGAGGTACTCCACAGTCAAGATTTGCCTTCTTTTGTTTATCCAGAGATCTCTTTACATTTTCATCAATGCATTCATATACCACAAAGTTATTGTTCTTCGGATCTGGCAAATTATCAGTTCTTTTCTTGCAGGATTTCCAGTATATTGCACGCAGGAGCAGAAGGGTCACACCACTAGAAGGGAGGAAGGCTAAAATAACTGCAAGCAGTGAATTAAAGCCACTGTCATCAGGTTGATGCGGAGGAACTGAAGGTTGATGTGGAGGAACTGAAACAGGAAGACAAATATGTACAATTCTTCGGGTGAGGAAGTCACATGACTGGCAAAAGTTGGCCATTCTGAGAGGGGAAAGATTGGCTTTATGCCCAACGGAAGCCGGAAAACTTTGAGAATCGCTTGGTTTCTGTAACACATCAAAATTTAATCATTATCATGCTATGCAACAACGCTTAAAAATCTCGCTCAATTTTGTTGAGCACAACACCGAAAATCCCGCAAAGTTACTTATCGCTCCAGGCCTTTTCGTGAGAGGCGTGCGATCGCACGTGCACGCGCTGGCACACGCCTAATTTGATCTAGGCGTGCGACTCTCGATCGCTAGGCTGCACGCCTACAATGCTGATCGCACGCCTAAATTTCTCCAACTTCGGTAATTATTCCGTTTGATGCAAAACGAATTGTGCGATCTCTCCCATCGATGTTTAACGAAGACATGTCTCCATGCTATTTCTACATCTCAAACCTGTTATCAAGATCAAGATTTCATGTAGACGTGGCGTGATAATTCCTTTTGTTTAGAAACCATTGCATTGCTCTATCAAACGTGTTCTGACACTGCACCAATTAGCTGATATGGTTTTCCTATTGAGTCATCTTGGCACTCCAATACTATCATGCACAGAACTTATTCGTATATTAATGCTGGACGACAAATGGAGAAAAAACTGTTCTGGCTATAGGTAAAAAATTATTGAGAAGTAGCGGTTGCATTGTTCGCCGCTAATATCTCCGTGGGGAGATGGCTACTCATGGCACCATATTGTGCCCACTGCAGGTTCGGTGTTCCTCAGCAGATGAAGACGTTTGCCTGGCGTCGCCCAGCTTCTGACAGTGTGCAACCCAGCTATTCAATTTAATAATTCTCCCTTCGAAGAACTATATGGCCCTAATAGCATCACACATAGCTGTCTTTCTGTGGAACTTTGTCACACGCCCAAACGGACCTTCTCGTATTTTGCGCGTGCGATAGATCGCACGCCTGATGAAGATCTCGTGAAAAGGCCTGCCGCTCTGGTCAAACCCTTCTATTCCAAACTTATGGAACGTTCCCCCTCTAGGTTGCTCAGTTCTGATGTGTTTCTCACCGGAAGAACAAGTAACATATCGTTTTATAACAGCCGTTCGTGTAAAATACCCATAAAGCAGAACTTCAACTTCAATTCACTCAACTCAAATTCGAAATTGTTTTCTTTGTACATAGATAATCCAAACGCTATTGGTGCTTGCCTTTATCTCTCATGCTGTCTTAGCTGCATCACAGAATTTGAACATGTTTTATACAAAATAGCGTTGCTGTCCTTCAATTTAGGAATGAAGCTAAACCTTGGTTTGCTCTTAAATTGTTCTTAAAGCACAGGTCTAAAATGAACTAAGTGTGGTAGTAGAGCTGTCGCACTCTTTATTGAACACATGTATACAAATAAGGCTTGCTTTTTATCTCCAAGGTGTAATGAGGCTATTTCAAAACTCCGTAAAAAGTGCAGGATGGACAATCGATACTTTGAATACCTGTGAAAAAGAGGTGATTGGATCTATGAACTATATACAACCTTACATTGGACAAATGGTGGTGCAAGGTCTTTATCTGCAGAAGATGTAATGAGCATGCATATGTCCTTTCTGTGACATACAATGCAAGAAATGCAGCATGTGTCGGATGGACAAGACCGAAAAACAGGAGCTTGGCATTTGGAAACAGTGCAAAATTCTATCCACACTTCTTCGATTTTCCTCCTGTGGCCTTTTTGTATAGTTTTAGGCGTGCTTGAGACGCACTGTGTTGAGAGGTTTAATACCTAGCTTAGGCCGAAAGGTTACCAATGGTTCCCGTGTCGGACGGACATGTCGGATGGACAGTATCTAATGTCGGAAATAAAATATCCATTTGAATAATCTTCTTTATAACGAAAGCCATTATTTGACTATTTGGCGACAGAATATAGCAAGCAAGATTTTGGCTCAGAAATTTATTGTCTTTGAGAAATATGCCGATAAGGAAACCCGAAATCTGTGAAATTTGCAAGGAATCATCATTCCTCTTTTTCCAACTCTAAATCGTCCAAGGACATTTTCTGCAATGAATGTGTGACGTTTGGTAGTGACTATATGGTTACAACATTTGCGACGCGGCACACAACATTTAAACGACCCCACTTCACTTTTGCCATAGTAAACTTTCCTGAGCAGGTTCTTTAGATTAGGGGGCTGTCGCTTTGACTGAATCAGGTTCGTTTCTTTGAATTTGCCTGACTTGTCGTACCGCTTCAAGACTTCAAATCCTGCCCTGACAGTGTTGAAGTGGTTAGGGTTATTAGGATTGTGTGTTGTAACATATGTAATGATACTTTGCTGTGCTTTGTGCGATTCAGATCTTAACTCAGACTGTGGAATGCTAATAGCTTTTTGCAATGCATTGTCCACTAATGATTTGGGATAATCTTGTAGTAAAAGGTTCGTTCGTAATTCATCCAACCTCTTTTTCCGAACCTCGGGTTTCTCGACTATAGTGCATATTCGTCTGGCGAGTGTAAAAGGAATATTTCGAACGCATTGTCTGGGATGACACGAGTCGAACGGTAAGCATCTCCTGGTGTCCGTATCTTTATAATAAATATATCTGTACAGATGTGCAGACCTTCCTTTTCGACCAGAACATCAAGGAACGGGCACATTGCATTTTATTCAGTACTATTGTCAACGCAAGCTGAAGAGCTCCTTTAACAGAGCGAAAACGTTTCCTTGAGCGTTGAAAGAATTGAGAGTACTCAAACCTGAGCTATCTTATATTTCTCCTCTTTACTGTATATATATATTTATATATAGTAGACGAACGATGTACCAGAGGCATTATCAGACATTATATATATAAAGTAAAGAGGAGAAATATAAGATAGCTTAGGTTTGAGTACTCTCAATTCTTTCAACGCTCAAAGAAACTTTTCGCTCCGCTAAAGGACCTCATCAGCTTGTGTAGACAATAGTACAACAAATATACTGAATCGAATGTTTCATCAAATTTTGGGGCAGATTCCATTCTTCACGACCGTCTTCTGAATGCAATGGATGCTTTTCATAGGAACTAGGTTTTGCATGAAACAGCTTTGCAAACTCCCTCTCCCCCTTACCTTAGACTGGTTCTGAATAGTTCTAATTCTTCAAAATTTATATCCTCATGGTTGAGTTCATTTAAATGGTGAGGGTGAGAGGACACACCAAACAATAATTATATAAATGTACGTGAGTGGTCTGATATGGGAGACGTTTTGTGTTTAATATTTAATAGACTACTTACTTAACAGAATCGTTTTGTAAGTGTCGTAAAAATTGTGGGACGGACATAATACCAAGTGGGCTCTATGGGCTCTATAAGCGAATCCTGTATAGTTTGCTCTAGTAACTACTTGTCAACTGAGTTGCTTTACCACATTAGATGGTTCCGCAGTACACGATAGACTTGATTAGTCTCTCTAATCAAATCCCGCACGAAGGCTACAGAATCAGGGTGCACAGTAACGAGTTGGCTCCTAATGATTATTTATGCACTCAAACTAACATGATTTAATTATTGGTCATCAGGACCC
>JAOBRC010336349.1:0-12998 GCA_027575255.1 Scolionema suvaense
CAGAGGAAATCTCAGCATTCTGTGTTCTGACTCGTTGTCCGGTATTTATCTCCATCAGCTGAGTGAGATTGAAACAAAATTAAAAATTAAAACAAAAGAAAAGTAATCTAAACCTTCAAACTAGTCAAATCACTCAGATTTAGCATCATTTGGGGAGGGATGAACTTTTGGCTGCGTTGATGGCTGGAGGTTTTAATATGAAACTTTGTAACAAGAATTAGAACTCTTTCCCACATCTTCAAACATAATATCCATACTTACTCCTGATACATGGAGTGTTACCAGATCATTGTGACTTCAACTTCAACATACGTTTTCAGGCTTTCAGGAAAAGGTGAGGTGAATTGACCAAACACGGGATTTTCGCCAATTAGGCAGATTTTTGGAAAACAAAAACGTCAGCAAAAGTTGTGCTGAACTGGAGGTTCAGATGAATGGTTCTTAGACGCACTTGTGGGTAGTTATGTCCATGCAAAGTTCCAATGTCCGAGCCATAGATGCCTCCAAGAGCGGGAGGGTGGTTGGATAGCTTTTGCAGACTGAAATGGGAGGTACGGGCAGCTGGGAGCAATACCAAAATAACCGTAGATACAATAAGAGGGATTTCAGCCACCCCACCCCACCCCACCACCTAGTCTAATATTTTTTAATTGCTGCAAATTTTCAGAAGTGTAAACAGAATTTACTTGTGCAACTTTTGGTGCAAATTTGATCATCAACATAGTATGCAGAGGGGTCCCATTCCTTCCCGCCCGTTTTAAAAATTTTCCTATCCCCCCACCTTTTGCAGCATTTTTCCGCTCAATGAAAAGTTCATATTTTCCATTGTGTTCAGAGGGGTCTTGATCTGCTTTGAGTGAGACTGAACTGCCATAAAGAGATTTTAGAACCATGTTATATGAAAACACTTACAAATGTTTTCGATGTATGGCTGTAATGGTTCACACATGAACATGTTTGGATCCATTCCCCTATTTTCTACGGCATCTCTTCTCTTTTTTACGATATCCCCGCCCTTATTTACAAAAAAATTCCTTTTCCCCCACTTTCTGACATTTTTCCAAGACACCATCCCCCCTTAAGAAAGGGCAGTTGGCACTATGATTGTACATACCTACAACAGATGGGAAGTCACGTGGCCATTTTCTGACAGGGGTTGATGGCATTTTTCCCAAATTTCGGGTCGTTGGCTCCCATGTTGCTTCTACTCAACCCAGGCCTCGATATAACAGCCTGACACCCGACATATGTCGGGCGGTTTCGCTTATTTGTTGGGCAGCTTTCAGGTGCTCGCGACAAAATGTCGGGAGTATGGAATGTTCCGAGTGTATGAAAATAATTAGAGAAGCAGAGATCTCTCCCAATGAACGCCATTTCTGAACTATTCTGTTCTGTTTCCCATTCACTCGTTCCTTCTCCGCCACATCTTAGACTTGCGTGACAATCAGATTGCCTGATACACCAGGATGCCTCTGCATTGCTCATTCGCTGACTCTCTGATGATATCTGCTGTGATTGCTATATTTCTGATATATCTCTTATTATGGTATTTCTGACGAACATCGAGCAGTTGCACCTCTGTGAATGAGAGATGATCGAAGTTGCTTGTATAAGGAGTTAAATTTATCGACCTAGCAAAAGTTTCTCCGAATAAAGTAGACTTGTTATGGCACAGATGTAGAAGGGTCATCCCATCTGTTCTTCCAGCACATGAATTTAGTCACGGATGGAACTGGCAATGATGCCCCCAGATTACACGCATCCCACAACAGTACATGGCAAGGATAGCTATTTTCGATGCAAAATTTATCAGATTATCTTCGTGTGGTAGCGTATTTCATTAGAAGACTTGAAAATAGTGTTTTCGTCCTAAATAATTTAATTTGTCTCAACCAGCCAAACATTAACCTCCAGCATCACAATTGCAAACAAGCAAATGTATAGCTTTAAATCTTACAATGATAGTATTTCATGCTGAGGGTGTCCGCTTGTGTTTGCTTATATTTTTGCAGTTTTCACCCTAGTGAGTTGCTTCCAAAAAAACTGCTGAGTAATTCTAACTATTTCTGATAAAGCACAAAATATAATTCATTCATGTATACCATGACAACCACACAAGACGCGACTTACCGGCTTTTAAGGAGCTGTGTCAGAAAAAGTCTAATCTGAATAAATTTCATGCAGCAGGGGGTCCAAAAAAGTCAGAAGAAGTCCAAATTTGCCACTTTTCGGAGGCAATGTTTCTAGCCTTTTGTACATCACCTTTTGTCAGATATTATCCTTGCTAAGTGGTTTTCACCGAATTTAAATTTTTTGTGTTGGTTCCTAAGGAAAACTATATTGCCGGTTTGCAAATTTCAAGTGCGTGTAAATAGCAGGCTACCTGTGGGACCAAAATTTGGAACTTCTCCCCGATGTATGGACACGACTAAGTGGTCTAAACTTCAAGACCATAGCTATAGTGGAATTTGATTTTCCGACGGGGGTAGGAACCAGCCCCAACCCCCCTTCGCTATATTAGAGCAGTCACAAAAGCATGTTATCTTAATCCCTAAGCCTGTCCTAATAGCTGCATAATTATCCGAATTTCCAGAAAATCATAAGTGAACCATCTAGGTCCTCGGAGGTACCTAAAACCGCATATGTTCAGGTAGTACTTGATAATAATCTATAAGTTTGTAAGGGTTTCTTCAGGAATTGAGATTTATATGAAGTTTTAAAACATCTGGGAATCATGGCGTAGTAGGCCCATAGGCTCGAAACTTCATGCAATTGTAGCGACAAAGCAATGTATTGGTCTAAAATGATTTTGGGGGTAGTACTAGAGCATTCAAAAACATGAAAGATGCTTTCTACTTTACGAAAAAAGCTGTTTTAGTACCAGAGATATCTGCTTTCAAAGTTATGGAGAATTCGGGCTAGCTACCATTTTGCTTCTGAACAGAAATTGTACATGACGCAGGACTCATTGAACTGATGCGTGAATATAAATTTTGCTTTATCTCAACGAGGGTTGTAATATGTTGCTCATAGCCTTAAAAGGAATCCTTCGAATGTTCAGCTACTAAGGAACATCATGGACCTTATAAATGATCCTATATGACGTTACTGATGAGCAAAATTGAGAAAAAAGCACAGAAACATATCAAACTTTAAAGTGACATTGCCGAAAACCACTGAAGCTTTTTGGCTGAAATAAAACCCAGGGCTCATGTTTTTACAAGGTCTACCGCCATGTGGAATTTGGTTTTAGAGCGGTATATTGCTTTAAGGTCAAACTCAAAGAATTGGGCAACAGAAACTTAAAAAAAATTACAGAGGGCAACGTGGTGCAAAAACAAATGTGCTAGATTTATTTAAAAGAAAAAGCAAATGAATTAGAAGGTTTTCTCACTCTAATTAGCAAAGGAACTCTCCTCGCATACAAATTTTCTATAGGATCCAGATGCTTCAAAGTACTGTCAAAACCCAGAATTCGGAGTAATGCAAACTAACATACATGATCTGCTCAAATTTAACTAAAGAAACACTTCGAAGTTATTGTTTGCCAGGCAACATCATGTTCCACGTATAATCATTATGCATATGTATGAGTTTAAAAGCAAAAGTTTCATCATCAGGCTAAATATTTTGTGAATGTTGTCTACCTTAGGTAGAAATATTGACAAACTTGGGTGAGATTATTCATCAGGTCAAAAACTCGTCACTTTCACCCACTCGTCACTGGCCAGTACAGTTTTACATGCAATTAAATACGGTTTTTCTGTACTATCTTCATATCATGACAAGTTCATTTTGTTTAGGTATGGATGGACAGTATAATTTGCCTATCCTTGCCGTACTCTTAAATTAGCCCGTACAGCTCGTCCAGAGTAGGGTTAATGGGGTTATAGTTCATGAGAAGAAGTCATGCTGCAGTTAATCTGCTCCGCGTTGATAGCTTAACTTCAACCGGAATGAGTTAAACATAGCATACCATAAACTGCTACTTTGTCAACCCTTTTATCCCCTGAACTGTTGTAAATTATAAAAGCATACCCAGCCAATGTATTGGTTTTCACGAACTATGTTGTAACATAAACCCACACCCCTCAAATAAGCGCCCTCCTAAAAGCGCCAAAAATTAAATAAGCGCCCATTTGAGGCATTACGGTAAATCTCAATTCCTTAAGAAACCCTTGTAAACTGCTACAGATTATCATTGAGTATCCCCTGAGCATGTGCAGTTTTAGGTACCTGGCAGTTTTAGGTACCAGACCACCTACCTATGATTATCTGGAAATACGGACAAATATGCAGCTAATAAAACAGGCTTAGTTTGGTATGGCTCCGCATGGCTCCAAACTCCTATTTCAGCCTGGTCTACACCCCCAAGCATTCAATGTACATAAAAAAGCCCAGGAAGAACAGGGCTAACAGTTAACATAGCATGTTTTTAGGGTTTCACCAAACCCCCCATCCATGGAAAACCAACTTCCACTGTAGCTATAGACTGGAAATTGGAACCACTTATTCTTGCCTTTTTTGGTCCCAAAGGCGGTATAGTCTGCAAATTACCTTCATTTGCAATTTTAAATACCAGCATTAGGACCCAATACAAAAAATTTTAATTTTGGTGAAAAATCCTTGGCAATGGGAATTTCTGACAAGAATTGATGTGCAAAGGCTAGATACGTTGAGTTTTATTGGCAACGCAAGTAAGAAAACCATTTTTCCTTCCAACATTTGGATTTTAACGTGGCAAAAAAGTTTGACTTTACCCCTATTTTCTGAACCAGCTGATGCATAATATTTATTCTAATTAGGCATTTTTTGAAAAAGCTCATTGATTGCAGCCGTTATTAAGACCAGAAATCATTGAAAATGGTTGAACAGAAGTGAAATAAGAGCGAGAAAAAAAATTTAGCACAGAAAATCACTGAACCCTGTCCGAAAATGGTCATTTGACATCCCTCGTAAAGGGCACAACACAACAACGAAATTGCACCAGCACAAGTAAATTTTTATAACACTTGTAAAACTTTGCTCCAGCAATAGCTTTAGCTACTTTTTGCTCGCAGTAAAAATTGTTGACTAAGGGGGGTGAAACTACCCCCTTGTTATGTTAATTAACCAATAATACATCATACTCGTCGCTATGAGTATGATGTAGAGTATGGTATTTTTTCTACGTCATCTCAAACAAGCTGAAGACTCAAGCACTATGCACTATTTACATTTTTGTATACTGCTTCCCAACTGAGAGGACATGCTTGGTACGTAAAATTCAAATACATGTTATATAGAGAGCTGAGCATGCGCTCTGTCGTAGTGGAAGCTGCTCCTCTAGTTCGAGGAACGATTTCTTATTTGTAAGCTATGTACATACATTTGAAAACATGAATCTGCAAGTTACAATTGTCTTGCAATTTTCCAAAACCATCCGAAGCTTGTTAATCTACATATGTCTAGGGATACTGGATTCAGCTTGTTGATCTACATATGTCTAGAGATATATACTGGATACAGAATCAAAACAGATTATGACAAGGATTGACTATACGTACAGTACCTTTACCAGAACAAGTCACAGAGTTTCTAACAATGCTGAACCCACTAGCAAAATTCATGAACTCTGCTTTATCTGCAAACATTCAACCAAAATTACTTGAGAGGACACAATTTCCACAAATAAGGTATGCAAATGAGACACCCAGCCTACACAGAAAGAAACTGTGCACCAACCAAGACTTGATTCTTTGCATTTTAGGAATTGTCTTCTTAAAACAACTGGGGCTTAGGGAGAATGCGAATCAGGAAAATCATTCCCAACTCCAAAACAGGAGCCACCTTCTGATTCTACAGAGATTCACATCTACAAAGGTTTCTGTTCTCAGAATGATCCTTAGCAGACTTCAAACATCCAACCAATGATAAAAAAACAATTAAAAAAGGTTAAATTGCTGCAAACACTAACACAAGTGTGAGTAGGTTCTATAAGTGTTCCAATGAACAAAGAGAACAGAGAGAAGCACTTATGATGTTCTTAAAAAAACTGATTACATTCTTTTCAGCTAAACTATCTAGCAGATGTATTCATGCACTACAGTTTTCTTCATCAGAAGCAGCATAAGAAGCTGAACATTTCAACCATTGTCATTCCTAATCCTATGTATAACCTCATATAAATATGCAAAACAAATCAAAGGTCCTGGGCGCAAAAGAGCACTGAACTGGAATAAATCGGAATAACTCTGGTTTGTTCACAAAACGCGTTGAGCATAACGAAAGTAAGCTCGTGCAAAGATAGTCAAGTGCGCCCAGCATCTGACTAACTTTATCGGTTGTTACATCTCTGGAATATCTCCAAAGATGCCACAGTATTGCCTCAAAGCAACACATAAGGCCGACTAACTCGAAATAACGGCCGAAATGACCTGCACTTGAGTCTACTACCTGGCTGATTAAATGCTGACAAAGGGATGGTCACCATTAGCGGTAATGATCATGGCGTAGTGCGCCCAGCTATTCCTCCACAGTTAATTTAAAGTTATTCACATTTGAATAACGCTATACCAAAAGTGCGACAGTTGAATGTGAATACGTTAATGACATTTTCTTCATATTCTAATGCGCCCAGGACCAAAGTCTCATTTGACTGGTAACAGGCCTGGTTGGAAAGATCATCTGAAAAAATCGAATTGGTCATATGATTTCCTAACAATAGTCAATGCACGAACAATGGTCTATTTTAGTACCTGCCAATGCACACTAATCATAACAACTTCAACAGAACATAAAAGAATGCAAATCATAATTATAGCCCAGTGCGCAAGTCTAATAAATGGACTTTCATGTAAGGCAAAAAAACCTGCACAAATTAAGTTAATAGCACATTGTGTGCTGAAGCCAAGACATCTTGTTCTTTGATGGAGCCACAAATAAACCAGGCAGTTTGGTCCAGGTAACGCCTAGAACTTTCAGGTGACTTCAAGTAATGAACAGTTGTTCAGTTAATGACAAAGCTACTAAACTTCCACAGATTAGTGATGGCCACAACTTCTTTTTTGCATTACCAAGTTCAGTGCCTTCAGAACTACAAATCTCATTTTCGCCAACAACAGCTACCTTGAAAACAGGATATTTCCTCATCAGCAGCTCTTGCATAGTACATATAAGATAAATAGCCTCATTTGAGACACCAAAATATCACCTTCGCATGTGATGAGCTACAGCATGAATCTGCTTAATGGGAAATAAATACCGTAACAAAAACTACAAAAATCAGCACATTCCACAACAAAGTGCCAACCTAATATTCCCCGGGCAGCCTTTACAATTACAATCAAACCTTACGTTTACAAAAGGCCACATAGTGAATAGCTTTCTGTGTGCAAGTACCAATGCTCATATACAACAGCATCTCAATTCATAACAAGAGCAAAGGTTTGCGCCTTCAAGATTCGTGCAAGTTGTAAATACACTTTCCGACTGAACAAAAGAGCCTAACCAACTTGCAGTGAAATCTATGAACAACAATGAAGTAAATACCGAACCGTTTTCCCAACTTTACAATTTCTATCTACCGATTAGTCGCAGTATGTAATGCTGACAACATTCTCGTAAATAGCTACACCGATTATCTCACACCGACAGCTCCAATAATATCGGCGACTATACGATAATGCACAGCCGATAAATTATCGATTGTTCTTTCGGACGCGTAATCCACCAATCAGCGTACCTGCTCATTAGATATTCAAGAAAGATGGCATAGTAGCTGCGAAGTGGCCATCTACAATCTACTTTCGGCCAAAGCGAACCAAGCACACCGAGCTCATTCATTCTTTCACCACTGCGAAAGAACAACAAACCGACCAAACACCTCAAAAACAAAATTTATACTTATCTTACGTAATGCCAATATGTCTGCTCTTTCAAGCACTCTGTGTTCAACTACTTCTACAGCAAGATTCTAGTTTTTACTTATGATAAATTTGCACAATGCCGACTATGCTTGTCAATTAATTTGGTGTATTAGCCCCGACAACGATTCCTGAATGACGAAAACTTCCTAAACACGAAGAAGCGAACTTCAACGACAGATATTTGGCAACCTGGAAGGATCCAAAATCTCCCCATATACCGACTAGGAATCAAACTGCTGAATATAAAAAGTTGCATCTGGCCATGAGCAAGCATCTCTTACGCTCCTGGTCGCACGTCAAAGCAAAGATGCAATTTTTCGTTACACCCGCCCCTATCAAGGATTCGCAGCGCTGCGCGGCGCGAATCAATTACAATCAAATGAGTATTCTGATCAAAATCTAGCTATATATCGAAAGCCAATTTCTCTAAGCAGGTCACAAGTCACAAGTAGTGAAATTCTGATTATTTTGTTACGAGGCATTGCGTATATAATATATTATGAACAACCTGAAACTATGGATACTTGCTACTAAATGCCATGCTGTCTTCCAGAAAATGCATAAGGATGTAGGCCTAGTAAAACTGTGATCCGATAACATGTAAAATAGATAGACCAACACAGGGCTGCCACACTTTTCTGGTATCTTTTTTGGGATATTTAGGAGTTTTTCATCGATATGAGTCCAATTTGCAGGGAATTTTTAGGATCTTTTAGGAGGATTTGCAGTCAAATAAATGAAGATTATTAAGAATTCGCAGTGCAATAATGAGAGCGTGAGAGTTCATGCTGCAATCAACCAGTTCTCTGTTGACTGCATATAAAGCTCCAATCCAAACAATGAAGAAATAACAACTCTGGAAACTGGCCATCATTCGTGAGGTGTTGTTGTAAGATTTTAGCTTCCTAGGCTGCTGCTGCTGATAACTCCAACATTGCACAAGGCAATAGAAACTTTCATTGGAAGAGATACAGCATTGGTGAAAGGCAAGTGGGTCATACACAAAGGTACTATGCTCCAAACAGTTTACGCAAAGTAGAACCAGTTTTAGTCATAAATGGCAACACCCAAGCCAAGAGTGATTTTCCAGATAGGCCATATGAATGGTACACATGGTTACTGCAACTGGTCTCCAGTTTCACATCAAAACATACAAAAGCATAATCAACAGATACAGCAGGAAAAATAAGTTTCTAGTTACCAAAAGATTATTTTCCCTGCTGTATCTGTTAATTACGTTTTGGACTTCGTTATTTACAAGGTCAGAAAGCTGGCTTTTATAGAATTAAAAAATCATCTGTTGCAGAGATACTTTGATTCAAAGTTTCCAGAAAGTACCAATAGGAACACAATGGCAACAATGCAGAGGAACAAAGGAAGAAATGAGGGAAAAACCTCACTCATCAAAACTAAAGTTTTGGTTCGTTGGCTGAATTCATAGCAAATCCAAGTGTGGCAGAACTATCAGGGAGTATTAATGCAAATATTTATAGGAGCCTTGAACTATACCTTGTTTTCTTTCCAAGTGATGGCTTTCAAAATCATTATTTTGAAAAAATGGAACGAAAGAATTTGTTTCTTGTACGTCTTCAACCAAAACATATTAAGCTAAAATCGGCTGTAAAAATTTGGACAAAGATACAAAGAACTAACGATGAAAACCAAGTATGTTTTATATATCACCATTGATCTAAAAACTTGCACAAGACTGTATTTCAAAATTTTTGCCACTTGTACTGGTCATTGTTATCATTCTTTACCATAAATATTTTAAAGAATTCTGAACGGCTACATCTCTAGATCTGGACCAGATATTGGAATTCTGTAAAGGTTTTGTTAAGATTTCAAGGGCTTTTCAAATTATGAAAAAAATAAGAACTAGTTTCCCTGCTGAACAGCCTCAAAATCTTTTGACTCTATTTGAAGAGCATCCACTTTAGGGCTTTGAATAGAATTATATTAGAGAGTCCCAAACCAAATTTCAAGGTTACACCCCCAAGGGTTCTGGAGATATGGGCCAATTCTGGACGGCTACTGATGGTAAAATTTGTCAAAAATCGTGGTTTTTTCTCGTTTTTGTCACAATTTTTAAACAAACACAGCAAAGATTGCAGTTCAAACACATAAAACATGTCTCTAGTTGCTCTACGAACAAATTTGATGCAAAAAATAGGAAAAAAAAATGAAAATTTTGGTCCGAAAATCGCAAAATGCTGACGTCAGCAAAAATGAATGACGTCACCAGCAATTTTTCTACATCATGTGAAAGCTAAACAGCAGCACTATGTTCCTGGTAGGTTTTATCCACATTGGTGATGACTAAGGTACTTTTTACTAGTAATCTGACAAATGGTTACAACAGCAGAACAGCAATATAATTATCTGAGTGAAACATTAGCCCGATTGTCCTCAGAGATTGAATGATCTCATATAAGACCTAGATTTAGGAGGATAAACAATAGCCATCAATTCTTTTCTGGATTGCTTGCTTATCAAGGTTGTTCACCGTTTGCACCACTGTACCGCTATCCTACTGCTGTACAAATCTCTGGCCAGACATTTTTTCTCTTTTGGCTTTCTTCTGATTTACAACCAATCTACAAGAGAGGTTAGTACACGCTCTGTACTCCAGTCATTACTTTGTAATCAAAATATATGGACTGTTAAATGCGATCAGGAATATATAAAATGGTCTTTGATAAAATGCCATACATATTGGTTGCATTATGTATTTTCATCATGTTTCAGAGAAACGTACACAATATGTTGCCCACATGGGTCATGGGACACAAGTTGGCTTTTACTTCCTTATCAAGCCTCTCTTCATTTTTAAGCTTATTTGGGTTGTCTATTAGCACTTTCAATAATAAACCCTTCACAAATTCAAAACTTTTGCTGCTGCAGATGTGATATGCAATTCAACAAAAGCTGTCTTCAGTACTGAAATGCACACCAGACACATTTTAGAGAAATTATAGGAGAATTTAGGAGGAATTGAAGAAAAGAAGTAAATTCTAGGATTTTCTACGGTATTTTTGGAGACTAATTTCTTTTTAGGATATTGTAGGAATTCTAGGAGGCGTGGCAACCCTGCAACAACACCCAGACGCTCAACACTACAAAAGACCATGGAAAGATTGTTCCAATTAGGATCGCGTGTAAAGTGAAAAATCACAGTATCCAGGAAACGAACAATCAAATTAGTTGTCTCCAATTTGGTTAATTAGGTTCTACCAATCATTGCTGGTTTCATAGAAGTCTGTATTTTTGTGTCTCCTGCATCAAGTACAAGGTATCCTACACACAGGATAGACAATAGGCTATGCCGCAAGCTGATCTTGCCAGCATGACCATAACCAAAAAATGAATAATTCCATCATGAACTGCCATGCACATGCCAAGAAATAGCTTTCCTGGGTATGATATGCTTAATCTTCTCAGCTATTTTCAGGCTTGAAAATTTGGTTTCATAAGTTTATACAAATCTCATCAAGGTCAACAGCAGTTTCCCAAAATTGGAGATGCATTGAAATACATATTTCAACAACGTACTTCATAAAATTATTACAAGAAAACCTAGAAACACATTACCTCCTTTGAAATATGTACTATGTTCATTTTACAGAATGGCAGTATTTCTGAAACAAGTGCTTGCATTGGTGGTCATAATATAGCAAAGCTCAATTCCCCTACATATTCCAAACATTTGTGTGATGAACGACTCCCCAGAATGCCGATGATGCATTTTGAGGTGAGAAGCTTCATTAGTTTGAAACACATTGCAGTAGCATAGTGAAACTTGTGCTCAAAACAATGCATTGTAAGTTGTTATACAATGTGTGTCTACAATAATTAGAGACTAGTTTCATGTGCAATAACCTTCAAAATCCCTAAAACGGTCATATAATACAGTCCATACTAATTGTTTCTATCGTCCTTCAACTTCACCCTGAAAATTACGAAAAGCTAATGAACCGATCTTGAAAGGTTTCCAGGCCACTCAAGAAATTGCCCAAATAACGGTCTTTCTCAGAAAAAGCACATAGCTCAGAACATAACTGCCATTGCTGTAAAGTTTTACACCAAAAAAGGCACAAAAGACCTAAAAACGGCTACTTTGAGATACATAGTACCATCTGTAACTTTCACCTTCATGTCAAATTTCAGGGAAATTCATTGAGAGGTCATCCAGAAAACTGCACTGGTGATGGACAGACGGATAGTCAGAGAGACAACTTCATAGGATTCCTACTTCTACTTAGGCGGAAGTTAAGCATTCACTTCTGTGCCTTGAACGGCAATATGTAAAGCAAATCAAAATCAATTGGCACGAAATTTATCTATACAGATTAGCATTTCAACCCATGGTATGGCATAGTAGAGAGAATTTATGATAGGTCTACACCAATCATTTTAAATCGCGGAATAAAATAGTACACAAGTTGCTATCTATTCATCATTTTCATGATCTCTTACACCACCACTTAAAGCGATTAAGTCTGCAAGCATATGCTCAGGTATCTCAGAGCCACGTACTCTGACATGATAGCATGCATTTTCAACTTTCTTCAAGCTATTCTTCATTACATTTAGCTTTTGTGTAAGCTCCTTCTTTGTACCACTAAATACTAAGAACTCTTGATATATCCTGCGAAGAAATTCACAAGCTTCAAAAGCTTTGCCATGTTCTTGGCTGCCCATAGCATTAATGGACATTCTCATTAACTCTCCAGATAGGTCAGCTACACCCAGCATATAGTCTTCTGGCGTTAAAAGCAACTGGTCACCACCATCATATTGAAAATAGTACATCTTAGCAGAAGAATATGAGAGCAGGGATTTATCCTTGAAATACTGCAGAAGTGTGACAGCTTCCACGAACTCTTGGACACCAGGGGAAAATGCTCTGGTAAACTGATACGGATCTTCATCTTTAAGCTCCTCGCAAACTTTCTTTAACAGTTCAACAATATCTTTGACTTTTTCCTCTGCTTCTGAGACCAATGACTTAACAGATTCCCCTTTTCGCAACAGAGAGAATATTACTCGCTTACTTTGAATGGTAATGTCTCTACTGAGTTTGACTATTCT
>JAOBRC010336460.1:0-20472 GCA_027575255.1 Scolionema suvaense
TACTGGAACACTCACCTGTGAACATAGCTACTGGAACACTCACCTGTGAACATAGCTACTGGAACACTCACCTGTGATAGAAGATGATCCACCAAATGACCATTTACCCTAACAGAAGAAAACAAAAAAAATCAAACATGCACAAAACTGTAGGTGTCATACAGCTAAAATTTGAGTTCATATGGACAACATTTCCGTCTCAAGCCCTTCCAACATCGACCAATTTGTTGGTGTACACACACGCTTATGTTCATATGAACAACAAAACTATGAGTATCAAGAGTTATTGACTAAGACATAGCGTAATGACAATGCAAATAACGTTCACGTGTCTGACAGTCACATCTACTTGTCGCAAGCCGCTTTCAGATGCTTCAACAATAGCGGTTGATCTTATTGCTCTCGAAAACATTGATAAAAGACGCCGGATTTATAAATAAATAAGAGAATACATGATATTATGATACCTTCTTAAATCTGTCTGACTCAAGAGGAATGTCTTTTACTTGCTGGTCAACTCGAACTTCTGTAAATCAAAAATTTCAAACTTCAGCTAGTGGTGCATTTTTCAAGACAATAAAACATAGATATATGACATTATGAGGTAGATTTGTTTCATTACAGAGTACGCGAAAGCATCTTAAGGACAAATTGCATGACATCTGAGCAACAAATTAACTCTGTTAAAAATGTTATCAAATTCGCGTAACACCACCGTAGTTCACAGCCAATTATAACTCTGAAGGTTCCTTCCATCAACATTCAAAATGCTTTAGTGGCACTTTTAGATAAAAATAGAAAAACTCTATAAAAATTGAGGTTTTATCCCAGTCTAAACAGTCCAACAACTGTGTGACTAACAGACATCAGCATTTGGCACAACAAGGTGTCAACTAGAAGGGCCTTAATTTCTTTCCGCTGCTTTCATGAAAACATAGATTCCACTCCAAAAATCGTATCAATAGGATCCAAGCAGTACCCAAATAAATAAACTTTTGTCAAAAGCTCACGCTGTTCTTAAAATATCAACTTCTGTGATACTAATATTTCCATTTTCTGTCTCTATCGCTACTTTTGCAAATTATGCATGACGTCAGAGAAGACTACCACAATACGGACATGTGAAAGGTTGAACTACAGATAGTCAGCAAATATCTAAATCTAATACTAAAAATATTGCCTTTAGCATGCACTAATATTCATAGTAACATGAAGTAGGCGTTGCATGAGGTTTTCATCCAAAATCATCAGGGGAAATGCTTAAACTTTGAAACAAGATCGTTTCTGTTTAACAATACCCTTCCTTTAAACATAAGGTTTCTAAGGAGAGTTTACTCTAAATTCCATAATAAACAGGGGGTTAAAATAACTCGGGCGAGGAGTCTGACAAAGTTCCAAAATTAAGAAATAGGGAATTCAAGAACGAGAGTTAGTAACCTATAACAATATAACATAAATATGGTACAAAATACCATTCAATTGTAGAACTGAGCAATTATGGCGTTTGCATTCATGTAGAAAATGAGCTACATAGACTTGAGCAAACTAAAAAGTTGCCCAACTTCATAAACAGGGATGGGCGACAAATAATGCGGGGGTGGGGGATGGGGTATTGAAAACAGCCAATACTAATGAATGCCCCAACGATTGTTTGGATTTTTAGAGCTGTAACAAAAAGTGCCAGAGAAAGTTACATGCATTTTCACGACGAACCTAAACTTCTTTTTGACATTTTCATTAATAAGAATACCAACAAAAAGCAAGGATTGAATATCACTTTTACTATAACTATACAGAGTAGGGTACACAAACGTACCTTCCAGAAGATTCCACATGTTTTCATCTTTGGTGAAATGCTCAGGAAGTAGACCTGAGTAAGTACTCATCTGAACATCAGCCCCGTACATGAGAAGAAGACGGACTACAGCGAAGTTGCCACTCTCAACTGCATCATGTAATGGCCTGATAAAAAATAAATAACAAAATCGCAGTTAAACTCGTGCAATGCCACGAAAATACGATGCCCATCACTGCCTTAAACATCACATGATGTGTTTTCTTCCTTTTTTATGGTAAGAAATAAAATCTATGCTCCACAGCATAATTTACAAAGGCAAAGGACTTCGTCAATAACTCTGTTTGATCATAGTTGCTTTGCAAACTTAAACATGATTTTCGAGTGTGTCACACAGAAGAGCTCTTTGAACAATGGTCAAAAATGAAATTTTCACAGCATGATTGACTTGAAAAATCTTGCTAACAAAAAATCAAGCCCAAGTTTGTCCGACCAGACAGTTAACAGAGATAAGCTCCGCGCTTCCTGGTCACTGTATAGAGAGCGCAATTGGCTATGAGAGAAAAGTGACGACTTGAGTCAAGTCAACAGGATGAAAGAGCTCATACAAATATGGCATTTAGCTTCTATTTCACAACAAAAGCTCATCTGGTTCTGGAGATATAGCTATCTCCCAAGTATCACAGAAACCCATACTATTTTCTCAAATAGATCTTTTATACATTATCTAGCTTCACGATAAAATGGAAGAGTCGATCCTCTACAGTAATTAAATATTGCGTATTTAAAGGGGAACTAAGGTCAAAAATGAAATTTTATTAGATGATAGAACACAGTAAAACATGACTTCCAGTTTTTATTTCATGGTGAAAGCTTATGTAGTTTTCGAGATATTCTGTCCTAAAGTCCAGCAGCTACCATCTTGATTTTTGATGATGTCATAAGGGTACGTTGCTATGCACCACTATTTCCTTAGTTACCAAATTTCTACGTTTATTTTTTCAAATGGACCTGCTACATATCATCACCTTTTGTTGAAAAATGGAAGAGTGACTTCTTCACTGCACTTTAATTTTGAGTATTTTGGTTATGAAGTTTGGATAATTTGAGTTGTACCCACATGACATCATGCATAATTAGTGGCAAGATTCTAGCTACTCAACTTTAGAACTCCATATCTCCTGAACTATAGCAGCTTTTGCCATGAAATAAAAAGTGAATGTCATATTTGAATGAGTTCTACCATCTACTAAAATTTCATTTTTGACCTTAGTTCCCCTTTAAATATCAAAGTTGAACTAAAGTGAGTATCATACAGTGACATCAAGTATCGTTAAGCCTAGTCACCACTTAGCTGCGTTCTTATAGATGCACGTTAAGCATAACACCGCGCTTGGCACCAAGCGTCTGTGATAACGCTGACGTGATTCTGGTTTCATGTGGGGACACTAGCACACTGTTAGCACTATAGGGCGTCACCGATAACGCACGTACCACATGTTTTTGTTGCTACTTGCTGCAGATGCAGGACGACAAAAATAGCGGTTTTAAACAAACAAATTGTACTGCTGATTGTGTAGCAAAAACTAGAAAAACCAAAGCAAAGATGAAGAGCCCAAAACATTCTCCGAAAGTGCTGCATGCGTCCCATCTTCCAACAGAGGAAGCTCTGGGAGCGTTGAACACGACATTCATTTATTTCAAGGAAAATCATTGAGAAAAGTTCTTCACGTAAATGGCATGCCTTTCCCAACTTCCTTTCCCGTTTGGACCTCTAGATACAATTATCTCATCACACCTCGTCATTTTGAAAACACTTTAGCATGTTCTGAAATTCGATGTTTTCTACACATTTCAGCTGTTTGAAGGATACCTTCACACTGCATTTACGTGGAATGGGCTAACTGCCTTTGAATTGGTTCCATGCCTATTATTTGTCCTTTAATGAAACGGACAACTTATTAGCTAATAATTACCAAGTAATTACCCTTGATGATTGCAACTTGGATTCAAATAAGTCAATTTCCTTAACGCATTGCGTCTAGATGCGTCTTGAATTAAAACTTTCTCATTCGAGACGCACCCTGCATTATGGCCTAGCGTAGAGTGTTATTGCTTCCCTCTTGATGCCATCATGCCGGTGTGTGTCAATGATTAACGCACTGGCGTTTAGCATAATATACTCATGTCTCCATCTGAGCAACATCAAGGTTAACACCACTGCGTTAAGTCTAAATCAAAGGTGTTAGTCTTATCACTGTCTAGTGGAGATCAAGCTTTTAGTGGCAAGATGATAGGTGATTCACTTAAGGGCCGAATATCTGCAAAACTTCACACAAGCTTTTGTTGGGAAATCAAAACTGTATGTATACCGTGAAGTATTGAACTATATCATCCATTAAAATCTCATTTTGGATCATTGCTTCCCTGCAAAGGGTGTGAGGGCAGACAGACAGAACTCCTCAAGACATCAGAAAAGCAAGGGAAACAGCGGATCAAAGAACAGAGAATATTCTGAAAAGAACGAAAAGACAATTCTGTGATCACATTCTGATGCAAGTTACACAACATGCAAGCACAGGATTTCAGGTATGTTCTGCTTGGTAAGTCGTAAATGATGGAATTTTGTTGGCTGAAAAGAATACTTTCTTTGCTATGAAGGTATGATCCTACAAAACTATTTCAATATTAATTGCGGACAACACTTCATCAGTGAAAAAATGCTCTAAAAGTGAGCAGTTTTAACATTTTGTGAAATGCATAGCGCAGCGAGCAGCTGCCTTAGTACTACCACACTAACAAGTAACAGCGAGAACAACTTTCTGCCTTTTTAATTAAACATGTGTACAGCCAGGTATGTCTTCAAGGTTATAAGTCTACGTGTGTGTATTGGGTTTACTGAAATTTATTATTGGCAACTTTGTTAATCTATAGAGAGCACAGATTTCTGCTTGTATGTTTCCGTTGCATGATGTTGTATCTCTAGGCCAGAAACTGAAGTTCAACAGAATGCAAAATCCAAGCTGAACTGCAGAAGCGATCGAAAATATGGTGCAGAAAGCAACACGCAATATCATCAAAGTATGTTGTTCAGTCCTTAATCAAGCAAAGATTGACACAACTGAACAGTGTGTACCTCACACCAGAGTCAGCACAGCAGTTTGGATTGGCTCCGTGTCGTAGCAATACTCTAGCCACTTCTTCAGATCCGACAATGCAAGCTTCATGTAGAGCTGACCAGCCTGCATGATCAAGTGCATTGACATCAATGCCTTCACGAATCTTGCTCTCAATAATATCCACTCTTCCCATACGAGCAGCTTTATGAAGAATGGTTTCACCGGTGGTACGGTTTACCGTGAGGTTGTACTTTTTATTCTCTGAAAGACAAAAGTTAGTCAACACTACTAATTTTCATGAGTAAATATTAACTTCAACTAAAAGCTGACCGACACCTATGTTGGAAGGTTCATAACAAAGGTATATCATCTCTGGAAAAGACCTTGTCCCGATCTTTTATTGATGAAAAATGCAAATGTGCATCCTACCACAATTAGGCGATTTGACAAATTTGACTTGAATTGTTTACCTTTGAAAAATGTACCTCATCAAGAATCATGTCGCAGTCTGACAAACAAGCAATTTCTTATTTGCAGAACGTAATAAATTGATAATTTGATTCCAATCTGTAAAAATAAAGTATTCTAATTGCACATTTTGCCTAACCTTCACACCTAGCCCTAAAAACCTTCAACAATAAGCAAATATGTTAAAATATACTGTTCCATGTGCAAGAAGACTTACGCTGCGTGTATCTTGATGATGGCTGGGATGGTGCCATTAGACATGTTGTTCACAGCTGACGTACCAACCTTAGTCCTGCCGAATCCAACAACCTAGTCTATAACCATGCACCAAGCCAGAACAGACATCCAGAGCAAGGTGGGGAAATAGAAATCCGATTCACTGAGTTAATGTGGACTGTACTTCCTCTCAATTGATCTGTAGAACTGCTGTGGAAATGCTAACAACGTATGAGTTCCAACCAGAAGATCGTATAATGTTTCGGCACTCCTTCACTAACACCTTTTGCTACTCCCTTGAATGTTTTGGGTCTGATTTTGTGGTGTGAAAATGAAAGAGTGGAAAAAAATCACAAAATTTCTTTAAATGTAACATACTTGGGCACCTCCAGCTTTTTTTCTCTTTTATTACAGTGAATGTTAGGACAAGAATTCTGAATTTTCTGAATTGCGGCAGTAACTTAAGACAGACCCTATGTAAGTACCAATAATAACAGAACATATTTACAGCTAACAGCTTGGAAAATCCCCTCTCCAAGGTTCCTAAACGTATTCTACAGTAGGGCTCCCAGAAAACATTTTCAATTCATAAAATTTGAGGCAGGCCAAAGGCCAGCAGCTCATTTTGAGCAAACTAAATTAACTTGCCAGGCACAATCTGGCCAAATTTCATGACCAAAGCTGTTATCGTTTAGGAATCATGTAGCTTTTGCCAAAAACAGTTGAAAGAAATCATGAAATTTCCACTGGGAAATTACAATGGGAGACATGCATGCTTCATAGAAGGCTCCGCAAACAGAAAACTGTCCACCACAGAACTACCACTCCACATGTACCAGAGAGAGCTTTCAAATGAGTGGTCATTCATCTCAATTGGAAGCGTGGTTCTGGTTCTATGCACAATAGAAATTGGGCAAAATTCAATTAGTTTTTACCCTCCATTTTTTTAGCATACACAACAAGCACATGCAAGATAGGGTTAAGAGAAGGGGGGACCCTTATTAATTTTTGAACTTTTCCTGGACCCCAGCTTCTTCCGACCCACCCACTTATAAATTTCTTTTATCCCTTGCATTTTTTTCGTCACAGGAGTCAAAGTTCGGGTCCCTCAGGCTCTTAGAATAGACATGTCCCTTACGACACTTAATCCTATTCTGCATGGGAGGCCAACTGACTCCCCCTCCCACTTCCCTGTCTTAGGGCTTTGGCACAATCTCTAAAATGGCAAAAACCCTGCCATTTACTTTTTTAAGGCTTAATACATATCCTGTCCAAACTTGGTGCAATTTGGGTCATATGCTTGCCCGAGATATCGGCCTTTTATCACATAATACACAGCTGATTTTCAGCAATTTGGACAATTACGTAAATTCTGCAAAATGGCTGAAAATGATGATGCTTTGAAAATTCAGGGTATTTTTCATCATCTAGGGTCCATTAGAACATGCCACAAACAAAATTCTGTCCAAGTAATTAATTATGAATATTTTTTTAAATCTGCATAATTAGGTACCAATGCAACTGAACAATTAATCAGGTAATCAAATTTTTGCTGGCGTTAAATTGTTCATTACATGTTGGTCTCTTGCCACATTGGGATTGATGGCTGTTGCAGTGTAGCTATATCAAATTCAGAAATATTAGGGGTGAGGCTGGGGTATTTGGTATCAACTTCCCTCTGCAGGTAGAAATAGGTCAAAATGACCCAAAACAGAATAGGGTTGACTGTCTCAGATTTGGAAGATTGTTGGGCTGAATCAAATAATGGCGAGTGGTGTTGTAACAAATATGGCTGATTCTCTCAAACCAAAATAATCTGTAGCTAAACTTTTATCTGTCTAATTGCCATGTTGGAAAGCTCAGGCTTGCCGCATGGCTTATAGTCTATCCAGTGCGTAGGAAAGTGTTTGTTGTTTTTTTTGCTAGGGGAGAACAGCAGAAAGTGTAGATTTCAATCAAATGAACAAGGATTGGTGGAATTCAATTGACCTTATTGAAAACTGCTAATCTGATTAGTTGTTGCATAGCTACAGTGAATGTTCACCATAAATTCCATGTAGCTTCAATCAGAGAAACATTCCTGTGCTCTCGAGAGCTGTCCTGCAACTACAACTTATTGATGCATAGGAGATCAGTTTTTCTACCTGCATAACAGACGCGAGCATGGCATTTAGTGACAACTATTCCTAGTTTGTACAATTTTTACAATTTACATTATGAACAGCGATTTATGTGCTCGCTTTCATGGACATAGGGAAGGTTCGAAGTCAAAAGACTCTAAGAAGGTCATACTTTCCATTTGTCATGGCATTGAATGCTCAGGTGTTCTCCAAATCTCTTATCGTTTGGTCTTGGAGTTACCTATGACACCATAGCATCACCACGAAATCTTGAAAAATGGGGAATTAAGCAAGATCCTAGATGTCATCTTTGTCATGCAGACAAGCCTGGCATCAGCCATATTCTCTCTGGTTGCCCAACTGCTTTATCAGAAGGAAGGTACTTCTATAGGCATGATGCTGTTCTTAAGATACTGGTGCATGAGGTGCAAGGTTTGATCAACAAAGTGAAGAAAAACATGACATGTAAGACACAGTTCAAGAAAGCAGTATTTCTCAAACCAGGAGACAAATGGGTGGCAGTACTCAAACTGATGTAAGTCGGGCTAGAACAGTAGGTACTGTAACAAGTGTTACATGAATGCAATCATCCAATGCATGAAAGCTACTAGTATAGGGCTCACTGGCACAACAACCAGTCTGCAAGTATCTCTGAATTCCTTACTTACACTGATGGGCCAACCTGGTAGGGGTGAAATTCGTCCAAAACAGGTACGTGAGAAAGAGCAGAAGAATCTTCCCCAATTTAGGGGAAACAGCCAGCAAGATGCACATGAGTTCTTAGGTGCCATTTTAAATGGCATTAGTGACCAGGCAGTAAGAGGCTCAATAGTGTGTATTCTTAGATGCATAGCATGTGGCTTTGAGAGACAGCAATTAGAACCGTTTAATTGCCTTCAGCTTTCTGTGCCGGAGGTGAGAGGCATACTAAATTTGCAGTCATGGTGTTGAGAAATTGCTATACCAGTAAGCACCCGAGGATGACCTGAAGGTCAAAAAGCTTTGGGCAAAATACGCTTTTTAGCTATGCATCCATTGTAGTCAGTCCACAGCAGAAAAGAGGTCAAGTCTAGGAGCTTCGCCTGAAAAGCTCATTCAGCAAGTTAAACGTTTCACCATTGACACTAGATGAGATATTGTCAAAACCAATAGACATGTTCAGTTTCCTCTCTGCAGTTTAAAATTAGGAGATGTATATTACGATGTTACAGCTGTTGTAAATCACTATGGTGGATTGGAGTTTGGCCACTACAGCGAGTACGTTTTGTCTGGTGGATGTTGGAGGCTACGTAATGACTCCAGAGTGAAGAGAGTGGCATCTTCCAGAGTCTCACCTAATGCTGCCTACTTGTTGTTTCTCTCCACGTCAACCCTGCCTGAGTATGACCCACAAAGTCAATCAGAAAGACTGGAGAAACTGAGATGGCACTCTGGAGGAGAACACTCAAAGACGAAGGTCAAAGCCGAGGGAAAGTTTAAAAGTTCCGCTGGCGGAACGAGGACAAGTATCAAGCCTGAAGCAACTATCCCAAGTACGTCCTGATCAAATGTGCGGCCCCACTCCATACTATGTGTCACTAAATAATTGGAGCATGAGCAACACAAAACGGTGTGGAGGGCCGTCTGAGGATGGGATGGTTGTGTCGTGGTGAGATAGAGAGAAAATAGAAGATATGAGTGAAGTGTTGTGGTAAAAAAACCTATAGATGAAAGATTCTGCCAGGTGCCCAAAAGACATGGCAAGTTTGGAAGTGGCAAGCGATCCTGGTGAGTCGTTCCATTATCTCCCTGATGCATCTGCTTCTCGCAGTCAGACCACTACAACAAAATGCTGTGAGTTCTATTGTTTAGGACTCTATCATCCAGCTTCCCAAACAGTTGTGACTTATACATGAATTGGCTAAGTAAGTGAGGGCATGAAATAGAGGCCGTGATCAGGCCCGACAGTCTTTAAAAGGAGTTGCAACTCATACTAAAGTACAGCAATGATCCGTGAGCTCACAACTCTTCACATAATTCTAACAACCACCAGACATATCTACATTCAAATATGCAGAAGGATCTATCAAGTGCTTTGAGAATAATATTACTTGTAACCTGCTAAAATCTGTTCATAAGATGAGCAACAGCAATATACAACCAACATCAGAAGTTGCAACTGAAATACTCAAAATTAGAGGAAGCACCATACATAATATTTCACCCATCTCTTAGGTTCAACCAGCTATGCAGTAAAGTAAAATTTGGCTAGTAGCAGAGCTTGTAACAGACGCTTTTGGAACCTGACAATGAGTCGAAAAAACAATGCATCGACGAATGATTAGATGTACTTATAGGTGCATACACGGCTACCAATTCCTAAAGAAGATAATTTGTACCCCTATTGGCCTCAAAGTAAATATCCACAATTTTCATTTGTCAATTCGGTTTCGATAAACAAAAAGTAAGCGAATAGTACTTTCCACAACAACTATGCTTCCTCCATGCACTAATTCATTTTGAGAATATAAACTGATACTACCTGAGCTTGAAGTCTCAAGTCGAACCATCTTACTCCCTGACAACCAACCGTATTTCTTTGCGCAAATTATCCAACTCTACAAGATATGTTCTACCTCAGTTTCCATGCCTTGATTAAAACGGCTGCAATGTCTTTGGTTGTAATGAGGATGTAATAACACTTACCAACATTGCTTCCGTCTGGTGCTTCAGGAGACAGGCAAGCAGCAAGCTCCTTCTGATCAAAAATGGCTGCCTTTGTTTCATCGCCATCTTGCTCAACCACAAGTACAGGATATTCATGCTTCTTCAACTTGTCTTGATCCTCTACAAGGTTATGCAAAAAGATAGGCTAGGATCAGCAACACAAAAGCATCTTGAATTCTTCTGCAATTATCGTAATAAAAGGTTCTCACCAATCAAGTACTTAAACATTTTCACAAAATGCCAGTAAAAATTCGACCCGCTGTCCGACACAACAGGCATGGGAGAACAACTTAAAAACAATGCGGATCAATACCTTAGCATGTTGAGTGTGCCGGGAAATTGAAAAATCACAAAATTTTAAGGAAAAATTTTCAAAATTTTACGACATTGACCGATCTGTGACCGGGTGAAGTTTTTTTTTGTTCTTTCTGATGCTTAAAAGAGCCTAAAATTGAGCTGCAAAAAAAACTGTTATAAATCGGTCCCAAAAACCTCATGAAGTATTTCTCATAAATCATTTTGCATGAATCATTTCCAAATAAAAAGTGAGACAAACACTGAACAGGATAAAACATGAAACTACAGGAGTAGAATAACGTTTTTCAGGCAGAAATTTTCCTGAACTTTGCAACACAGTCCAATTTTCAAGACAGTAAGCACGACCAAAATATTTGGCCTGCTCACAATCCCTCAGTTGATGCACAGGTCTACGTCACCAGCATAAGAGCACGCACACTAAGTTTGTATTCCCTGCGTGGCTCATCTTATTGGTAACATGATAATCATTACCTACTTCCATACATGCATAGCATGTTCATTGGCAAAAACAATTTCTCGAGGCTGGTTTTACTCTAATTTTTAGAGTGTGAAAAGACCTACTAAGCAAGTAAACCCAGCAATGTTGGGGTATGAACAGGCTAAAAACTATTATACTATTAAACTATTCGGAAATCTGCAAACATTCTACCCGTGTAAAAGTTAGGAATCAAAATGACTCGCAGAAGTCAGTACTCTATGTTTCTGCAACCGTTTGTCAGAGATCAAAATAAACTTTGAATGTTCAAACATCTTCTCGAAGAAACGTTGACACACGACATGTAACAGAAAAACATCCACAAAAAATAGCACTATAACCACAAATAGAACCAAATAATACCAAAAATAACACAAGCAAAAGTCACTACCCCAAAAACTTTCATTGATTACTTGATTAAAAAGCATTCCCGCAACTAAAGTACCAGGTACAAAGCAGAGCACAAGAATGCACAACAGTAGCAGTATGAAGTATGAACAACATCACAAAGATTTATTTAAAGTGCAACATTGTTCTTTAACCACATCATGTCAACACCTAAAACCAGGTCCTGCTTGCATTTGACGCAACTCTAGCAATGGCCACACATAGGATTAAATATATCCATCGGAAATGCTTATGAAATATATTCTTACAGAAAAAAGGCTTCTGCCAACTAACTAAATGTCTGAATGTATGGACACAGGTGATTGTATGCATTTGGCAAGACAGACTGGTAGGTACAGGTAGACAGGTAGACATGTAGACAGGTAAATGGATAGGCAGGTAGGTAGGCAGAAGGATAGATAGATAGCTGGATGCTTAAAGGAGAACTAATGGTGCCAATACAAGTTGATCTTAAATCAAAGAACAACTTTACCTGAATCAGAAAACAAGAGAAATTTTTACAACTGACTGCCATAAAGTAAAAAAAATTACGCTCGAGTTACTCCCACGGTCGTCGCCATTTTGTTTTCTTTCCCGTCAAAAACCGGGGAGCGAAGGAGCGTGTTGTGACGTATAGGCGGTACTTTGGAACACGGCCAGCTGAGAGGTCCCAGAAAAAGCAAATACGGCAGCCTTTAGATTTGTAGTTACTAACGTCAAGGAAAGAAGAAATGTTTTTATACCTAGCATCTGAGAGCAAGGTCGCTTACTATAGAGTAGGGGTATGACGTAAGAATTGTAAAACCAAATAAAAACCCATACCTCTGATGTTTTGTCCACATTCAGTATAAATCTGATTTTTTTCACATACAGTTAAGTCTAATTCAACAAAGCTTTCAGAAAAAGTAACTTTGTTGCGTAGGATCTTCCAATACTGTGCAATTCATACTGTCAGGATACATGTTCATAAAACATGGATTGTATAGAACGAAACTAAATAAATTGAATCTCAGAGGCAAATGTCAGATGTCAAGCTACAGTTCAGCCAGGCTGGATGGTTAGCTAGATCAGATAGGGCTACCTTGCCTGATGGAAGCCCAGGTTACCTTGGAAATTTGCACAATATCCGCCAACGAAGCATTTTCTATTCCCTAATAAGTTTGTCTCACGATACAGTGTCTGCAGACCAGATAGCCTATCACTCTTCCTCTATCAACAAGTCATGATCGTAGCCCCACTCCAGAGTATTTAGTAAGTAGTCTTCAAGTATTCATATAACACATTGCGCGTTCGTATCGAATCCATGCATTCATCTAAAAATCCATAGTCATAATTAAAATCTACTCTTTCAAAGCATTTCTAAGCGTCCTTGCATGGTTCGGGCTATCAACTTCGCTCAAACATTTTCCCTGGAGTGTATTCTGATAGAGAGCTTTCAAAATATTTAAATCACGTGTCTTCTGCAAACAATTAGGACCAATTTCATTGGCTCTGCGTGCTGCGTGACCCATTGTTTTCCTTTCAGCAACCACACTTTGATAGCAACAAAAGTAAACATGCAATATTCTTTTCTCGAGAGTGCATTACAATGTCGTCCCTTTACATTGCAATTTCATGCTAGAAATGGACATTCTGCTCTAGTAATAGGGATATAAACTGCGAAAACAACATGAAATTGATAAATTTCTCATTTGTTTATTTTATATTTAGAGCATTTCTCTACTTGACCTGGTTCTGAATCTCACATCCCGTTCAAGAGAGCAAGAGTGTGGAGTGCGATGCATAGTGCCGTGTTGACGTCACTGTCATCAAGGCAGATTAGTGTCCAGACTTTCTTCTCCATTGGCAGGAAGCACTAATAGCGGCGAGCATAGCGAAAAAGCAACCTACTTGAATGGAGGATTTTGGGACAATGAAAGGTTTAGAAACCAAACAAAAGCCGGGTAATAGTTTTTGATATGACTCTCTTTAATTTAAGGCCAACTTATATTATTGCCATTAGTTCTCCTTTAAGTAGGAAGATAGGCAGGTATAGATAGAAAAACAGATAGATAGGTGAATAAGTAGGCAGGCATGCAGGTAGGTACGTTGACAGGTAAGTAAGCAGGCAGGTAGGTGGGTAGTTGGGTAGAAAGACAAATAGGTAGGAAACAAGGTAGGTAGGTAGGTTGGTAGGTAGGTAGGTAGGTAGGTAGGTATGTACTTAGGTAGGTAGGTAAGTAGGCAGGCAGGCAGGTAGGTAGGCAGGTAGGTAGGTAGGTTGGTGAGACAAAATGTAATTACAAACCTGCAGTGCGATGACCTCGAGTTCGAGATTCCACCACAACTGGAGAAAAGTCCTGTAAATAAATGAAAAATGAAATAATACTCCAAGTGCTCAACCTTGCATTAGCACCCAGCTGGACAAGAAATAGCATTTCCTGAGAACTCAGTGAACTGACGTTGGCAAAATTATGTGCAAGAGGCCATGCATATATGGCTCATGGACATTCTTGTTATCAGCTAGTAGCAAAAGTATAGTTATTTTAACAACATACAAAACTGAAAAAAAAATCTCCGCCATTGTTCTTTCTCCGGTTCTAGAAAACATTCTTTCCTCTCAACGAGGAGGCGAAAACAGCAACACTACATCTTTTGTGCAGTTAATGCAGCAAAAATACCCATAGAAAACCTCAAAAAACCTCAAAAAAGCTAAGGTTTGCAAAAGAACCATATGATATTGTCATGCCATTGCTCACAACTCTATTGTCAAATTCCTAATTACAACTTTATGGATGTTTCAAAGCATTGCCAAGTCCGACCAGCTCGAGAAATGGTATATCTGCATTCCCTCCTGACCTAATGTTAATCATTAATTCATGGTGTCCTCCATGGTGTCAATCTCCCCAAAAATCAGTCCCCACCCCTTTCCTGGCAACCCCCCACCCAGAAAATTCAAAATTTGCCAACCCTCTCCTTTTCAGACCTCACTCCACAGAAACGGCCATCTTTCCCAACCCTCCGGAATCATTAGGGTTTTCGCTATTATCGCACACTTTCCGCCTAGTGTGTATCAATTTTTGGGTCATATGACAAGGAAACTGTGACTAAACGGGTCTCTCTAATGTAGCTGTATGCTTGTTTTGGTTCCTCAACAATAAAATTACCAGCAAGTATGTTAATACTGCACACGTGAAGGGATAGTTGATGCAAACTTGTGTGGACTGGGCTGAACTCGATTTTCAGAATCTGTCAGCCCCCCACCCCCTTAAAAATCTTACCTTGCCCCTTCCTGGTACTCCCCCCCCCCCCTTCCGCTACGTAATTGGTTTTCGAATCCCTTCTCACAAGAAATAGTTATATGAACTTTTGCACAAATAAAGAAGGAAACCCAGGGTTGGTTTCATATAGCGAACTCTGACAAAATCAAGAGTAGAGATTCTGCCAGACATGGTCCAATGCATTTTCAACTGTCCACGGGGACAGGGGGGTGCTACCGCAATTCCTGATGCACATATCTGTTGGTTCTGGAACATATCTAAGTTTATCAAAATTGTTATCAAAATATTGTCAGATAACATTTAACCTAATTTTTGCTGCCAAGGGGAGTAAGTGGGTGTGGCGACAACCTGTTCCTGGGAAACCAGTAGATGGCTGAGAATTCCTGACCAGCCTATAAGTACCAAAATAATAGGGAAATGCACCTTCTGTTTTCAGTAATCCATTTTTTCTCGCCAATTGGCAATGTATATCCAAATTTGGTGGTGTTTGCATAAGGTCAAGCTACTTTTGAAAATATTTTTAAATGCAGTCATTCTATTAAATTCATTACTTAAAAGGGGTATAATTTACATAACAGACAGTCAACGAGCACCAAGAGAGTGACTTTCTATTATGATTATGAATAGGTGTATCAATTTTCATTCTTTTAGCTATGGTGGAAGGGTATGTTTTCTCAAGGGTGGGTACCACCCCCTGGCTACTCCATAGAAAACCAAATATGTGTCACTACGGGTCATGGTACCAGGAACTATGAAGTTACCAAACTATACAGTTTAGACTTTGTTGACATCGCCAATTTATAAGCAATACTCTTTTCTTGTCTCCATCCCCAAATTAGCTTCTAATAGCAACTGCCAAAAAAATTAGCATGCTTCATAACACAACCCTGGCTATACTTTTCACAGTCCAATGTCTGGTCAGGCTTTGCAAACTGCAGATGTGCAGATGAATGGGAATACCAAATAGTGCAGGTCTCTCACTCAAATTACCTGACCTAATTGAAGCTGCAGCTGACAACGATTTTCAATAACACTACTCTTTGGAAGCTAATTGTAGGGAGGCCCCAGTTTGCAAATTTTCAAAAATTTCACCGCCCATTTCCATTTCTTAACACCCCTCCTATTTAGCAACTTTATGAAAAGTGCCAACCCCTGTTCTAATTAACATCCCCTCCCAATTAGAAATTGTGATACTGAAAAACTGAATGCCATCTTTTGTGGAAACGTTTCCCTCAGTTTTACAAAATGAACAAAATGAACAGCATACAGCAAAGTAGTACCAGCAAATGAAAGTGTCCTATTCTTCAAACAAATTTTCGAAAGTGTAATTATCGCCACTTTGCTCGTTTCCTTGAAAATATACCATGTTATTAAATCCCCTACAATTAGCTGCCCAAGAGTATATCATATAATATTTAAAGGAAGGGCACAATCAAAAATGAGATTTTAGTAGGTGACAGAGCACATCAAAATATGACAGTTGGTGGTTATTTCATGACAAAAGCTTGAGTAGTTTTGGACATATTGAACCTAAAAGCTTAGTAACTACCATCTTGATTTTGATGACGTCATCGGTGTACCGTTGCTAAGCACTACCATGTCCTTAGTAACT
The DNA here is from genome assembly GCA_027575255.1 of Scolionema suvaense. Classification (NCBI taxonomy): domain Eukaryota; kingdom Metazoa; phylum Cnidaria; class Hydrozoa; order Limnomedusae; family Olindiidae; genus Scolionema; species Scolionema suvaense. The sequence continues at coordinate 16,477 of JAOBRC010336460.1, forward strand.
CATAACCTATACTTAGATTTTATATTTTCTTAAACAGATCTTGAACATATCATCCAGCTTTGCAATAAAGTGACAGAAAAAACGCTCTAAAGCTATTCAATAGTGAGTATTTTGGAAGTAAAGTTTAGATGATTTGAGTGATACACAAGTGACATCATGCATAATTACAGGCAAGATGGTAGCTACTAAACTTTGAGGCTTGATATCTCCAAAACTACGCAAGCTTTTGCCGTAACATAAAAATTAAATATCACGTTTTGGTGTGCTCTAGCTGGTCAGGTATCCACTACCAAAATTTCACATTTGACGTTACCCTTCCTTTAAGCATTCTTTCACAAACGTACCTTGAAACCATGATACTTGGGAACAAGCAGAAACTCTTTTCGATATGCTACAAACAAGTGAAGTACAGGATGATAAAAAGACTGCACTAAACAATGACATACATAGGAATGTAAGAAAGATACGAACAAGGGTCAATATAAAATTGAAACGGTAACATGAGAATCCTTTGAAGGAAACATGCCTCAAAGACGTTGATCATTTTTGCCAAGGCATATATCTACCAAATCAGGTTATGACACTAGGAAAATACCAAAATGTACTGCTTCAGACATTGCAGCCTTGAAAGTTCTACAGAAATTGCGCTCGGCTTAATATGAACCACACACCGATCAGTAGATTCAGTTGAATTATTCTCAAGAGGAGGAAACAGCATCCAGTCATTTAGCGTTAGACACGTAATTGCATACTGAGGAGACTAGTTCTTGCTATTAGTGAATAATTTCTGCTATTCCCCACAAGCAGCAGCAAGCATCAGTCCATGTGACTTCGTCCGCTGACTACTGAAATACGTTTCCCTAACCGAAAGCTTGTCGTTATCACCGACAGACCAATAAGCAAGGCCATTCTACATTTTTCAAGTTTATATGCTAAGTTTTAACATCGACAAATGGTTCTATAAGTCCTAGTCATGAAAGAAAAAAATATATGAGGAAATGTTCCATTTTTAATACGATTAGAACATCACTCACCTTTGCTGACTTTGGCGATCTAGAAAAGACAATAAGAATCAAGTCAGAGAATTGACAATTGACAATGAACTTATGATCAGTTCCATAAGCCATCTCGGTAAACTTAAAATATAAAATAAAACCAAACATTTAACCTAAATTATTTTAAATCATGCTCAGAAAACAAGCCGATGTATGTGAGAGATGTAGTGTCTCAGATATATAACTGACTCTGACTGCAAAAATGAAGTCAACCCTCCCTCTTGCTTTCTGAATATGTGGACAATGACAGTCCCATATAAGGAGAATATTGAATTGAACATCTGATCATCAATTCATTTACATATTAACTCATTTTGTAGCTTTATCTATGCATAAAACATTAGCACTCTTCAGTGGAAACAAAATAAGCATATACCTGAGCTTCCGACAATTTCTCAACAACCACGTTTGTTGACATGGGCACAGCAGCAGGAGCTTTGTCTTGCTTGGCGACATTTGAAGAGCTTTCTTGTTTACCTTCATTGAGTTTCAGTGCAGGTTTTTCTTTTCGAACCACTGAGCAGAAAGCAACATACTTCATTATTTCTTTGCAACATTGGAAATCAAACTGCATCGAAAAACTGTACATGCATCCAACCAGAAAAACGAACCTCATTAAATACAAGAGACATCAAACAAATATTTGAAGTTTTTAGCCTATTTCCAGCCTTGTGAGAATCCATTTTGTCAGGAGTCAACTAAATTAAGCTATGGATACCCATTTCTATACCTAGCAAGCCATAGGTTTTATATGCTGGGTTCTATGACAGCCTTATGACTAGCTTCAGTCTGCATTTCAATATCTGTGTGGTTCTAGGCATAGAAAATTGTCTCAAAAAGGGTACAAAACGGGCTGAGACCCATGAAAAACGGCACTTAATTTGATTGGGTCAGAAAAGCAGCTTCCTGCTTTTTGATTAAACGAGGCAGACCGTCCTAAGTACGGACCCTCTGTAGTACCAGGCTAGAGCCCAGAAGAACATGTGTAGTTGGATGATGAATTACATCAAGAGCAAACCAAAAATGACTCCAGCAGGAAACACATAACAAAACCCACCAGTGCAACCATGCTAAAGAAGAAAGGATAGAGACCAACAGGATAGGATAGAAACATGAATATGAAATTTAAGTCAGTTACCTCTTGAACCACCTCTGGCTTTCTTGAGCAGCTTTTGCGCCTGGAAGTGAATGAAAACATCCCCTGAAAGTTGTCCATGAAAAGCAAAACACACACCTCACAATTAAAGGACGTCTCGGCCAGAACTTATTAAAAAGAAATTTTTGTGACGTAACAACAGCTAAAAGTACTAATCTGCTGCTGCAACTCTGAATCAGGCTTCTCCTGGAATATGATCCTGCCTGCGCAGGTAATAGTGCACGTGCTAGACTCATTCTCGACCCTGCCCGCGCGATAGATTTTCACTAGTGGCAAGGGGGATGCGTTATGTCCTGGAACCCCAAACCAGGCATCCGAGGGTCTTCGCAAAACTGCCGAACAGTGCTATGACCATAGTCAAGCTTGGTACCACGGTTCGTGCTTTAGTAAACACTTTCTCATTCACCTGACCAAACACGTTTCACTTATCAACTTCTAGCGTGTTTGCATTACAGCAGGAATCGCCAACGGCCATGCACAGTAGAACGCTTGACAATAAGCTCTGACCGAATCGGCGAGGTATTCTTTACAATGTACAATACAGATTACTCATGCGAGTAATAAGTGATTATTCTTGAATACAGAATACATGTGTTTGTATGTCGCATAGATAAAATAGCTAAGCTATCCGTGCATTTCATGGTTTTGTTTGCACGTTCCGTTGCTTTATGAAACTTGAACGCCGATTCTGTTGAGGCAAGACCATATCTCACCTGAGATACCAATGCATACCGAATGTTTTGTCACGAAGTTCGTTAAGTTGATGAACCTATCTGCTGCTTCCTGCGTTGCTCCTTTGACCAAGTGATGCTTGTATAGGCAATCTTTTTTTTGAAGCACACACTTTACACCACACCTCAGACACGTACAAAACGTCACCTCGCAAAGAAAGTCTTCCGGCCAACTGCTGATAGACTCCAAGCTTCAAAAGTCGCGAGCTTCACTTGCTTTCCTCAAGGAATTTGCTTTCCTGCAGCACTCATCTCTGACAGTGAAAAACACGCGCTAATCTGGTGTGGCTGCATGCATCTATTTTGCGAGACATTCGAACAAAGATTGATTACGTATCAGTTGAAAGAAAAGAGACAGCTAATTTCGCATTAATGATGTTCATTACAGTGGCCCGCCTATCTGATAATCTAGGTCCACATGCATAGATAATTAGTGTAATAGAAATTGGAAACTAACTGATAATGGTGGCAGCTGTTGTTGTGAGATCAACAGGCCATAGTATGAGTATCTAAACACAGAAGTAAATGCACGATAGCCGTAGACTGCACTCGAAAGGATAGAAATATATTGCCGAATGAATATTGCACTCTGACCACGCGATGGCTATAGAGAAACAGCGCTGGTAAAATCATTTTGCCTGCGTGCCAGCGTGCACGTGTGCGATCACGCGCGTCTCCGGGAGAAGCCTGCTGAATCTGCTTCTGCTGCTACGAGAAAGGTCATGGCTATCTTTGTTTAAAATTTCGGACATTTTCGTTCCACAATTAATTTGAATCTTAGTCAAAATTGGTAATTCAAACTCGCAAAATATCTCACATTAAAATTTTTTCACAGCTATTCTAATGCTGCAGTAGCATGAAAGCAAATATGATTAACCCTTAATACTGAAATGAGTTTCTCAAAATGATCGAAGAAGGTCCTTTTTAACAGTGCACCACCCTGTCAATAAATCATCGGCGAAAAGATCGGCGGTATTGGCATTTCTAGGCAGCTTTGCTGCTCTTCCGATGATGCCTAGAATTATCGGCAAGATGCCGATGATGTGCCTATGAT
>JAOBRC010336461.1:0-12994 GCA_027575255.1 Scolionema suvaense
TGTACGTGATAAGAATCATGTAAAAGTTGTGACACCAAGACCCATATCACTCGCTCCATCCTGGCAACGATCAACCATTCCTGCCTGCACGAATAAGTACATGGACTTCGACATTGAAGGAAACATACAGATCATGCAGAAAACTCCTGCCGATATCCACCCAGTGTCAGTTGACAACGAGAATAGAAATAGCCCAGTGGCAGGCCTTTTCTCCCTGGAAGAAGAAGACAGTAACAACATGAAGGAGTTGCTGATAAACGCATCGAAGCGCCACCAAGATAATTCTTTTGCCAGTACCCCTGGAGGAGATCCAAGTAGCCCCAAGGTCCTACGTAGTTCAGGTGTCAAGTTATCCTGGGATAAGACTCTAGATAGTGAATCCCCTCTAGCAAACAGTGACTGAAACATGGAAGCTGATAACTGTGAAGGAAGTAGTACTGTGACTATGTTGTTCTGTTAACATTGTTTGTTCTATTTAGCTACAGTAACATAGATAGTAATACATGTAGTACTCTGGTCCGAACTCAAATACTAGGTGTTTTCACTATTTCAAATCTGTCCCTATTCAAGAAAAGTTTTGAATTCATGCCTTTTCCTGTCATTCCTCTCTATCCATTTTCTAGAGGACATAATTAAATACAAAAACTAGTTTAAGCAACTGCACCATAATTTCCAAAACTGTAATACATAATCTCAGAATTACAGTGATCTGACCATCTCCAATTTTTAATATACTGCCAACTTCAAAAGTCAATAAGAAACTTTCATGAAAAAAGAATAGATGCATCCATCAAAAACAAAGTAGGGCTCAAGAAACAGTTCCTAGATATTGGTCACTTTCTGCTTTGATGAGTTAACCTAAACCTGCAACTCTGTCACTGAATTGTAATCATGCAGGTGAGAAAATAAAAACTTTCGTTGCATCGCAGTTCAATCTTTCAAAACAACGATTTGCTATTGAATCAATGGATATCACAAACAACATGCAAAAACCAATTTCAAAACCAGACATCGCCAAAAACATTGACATTCACAAAGATTAGGGAAACTGATACGGATCTGAGATTAAAGACCACCACTCACTCCATTACTTCATTATCTCTCATTATCCATCGTGCTTAATTTGACTTTTTCATAGTATGGTTGTGGAGATGCATTCTGATAACAGGATCCTTGGACGCACTAGATGATTGGATTATCTGTGATGGCAAACCCAGATTCACTGTGGTCTCTTGGTGACTTGAAGAATATGTTCATTTTTGCACATTTTGCACATTTTGCACATCTTGTACGTGGTGCAAAAAGTAAACAGATTTTGTAAGGTGCTGCTAAGTTCTTTTTCTCTCTGACCGATTATGAATTGCAGATGGCCCAATGAAGAAGTTCAGTGCCAATCTAGTGCAGTATATAATAAGCACTCCCAAGATACTGGACTTACTCAGTCTTTCTCTCTCACCACCCCCACCCCCTCCCACAAGACACAAGACACAAGAAATGTAGTTCGGGCAGTTAAAAGCTCACACGTGCATCAACATCTCCAAGCTCACAGCTTCAACAGAACATCAGTCTTATCTGGCTAATATTGTTACACTGACCCGTCCGACATCTGTACATGACTCTTGAGAATAACTGACACATGTGATGTCACCTACCATAAGAGAATGCATTGCTTGTGGCCAGCATAGGGTCTTTCGTTTCATATTCAAACTGGCTGTTACAAAGAAACATTCACAGCATTCACAGGAAGAAAATCTCACATATCATATTTTTACTTTGCGGATATCTAGTGCAAAGTACGATACCAGCTTACAAATATGAAGCACAAATCAAAAGAGTTATCTCATCATCGTAAGTTTAATTTCAAAGCAAAGATTCCTTTTTCTCCTGGAGTATAACTCAGACCACGTTACCACTTCTCTTTATCAGCTACTGATGTGGCTTATGCGTAAACCAAGAAGTCTGCAAGTGGTAGAAAAGAGGAAATTGTCAGTGAAAAAAAGTAATTGGAATGAGAATGTTATCTAGTATTGGTCTGCCCTATCTGCTATTCTGATCAGTCTGCCTCACTGAACCAGTGGAGAAAGAAGAAACTTTGCTAGTCAATAAAACAATGTGTTGTAAACAAAGTTTTCACATGAAAGAAGCACAAAACACACTTAGGCAGATTCACACTGACATTCGGTCATTGTCAAAGCAAATACTGATCTGCATCGTGTTTTCAGTTTAAATCAATGCAAAGGTGGTATACCACAGGCAAAAGTATCAATTTCCATATGAACTTAAGACATAATCAGAGTCCATCATAAACATGCTCTTTCACTCGTCACTCAACTTTATCTACCACAGCTACTCCGATGGAATCCTGTTATCATGTACCATGATCATTGATTTATATTCATACAGGCTTATATTGCGCAGGTCAGCTGAAGCAGGTAGCTCAAGTCATTAATCTGCCACAGAGTCTGAGCAAGGGTTTCCTACGGGTGTCCTCCATACAGGGATCATATATTTTGAAAGCAAATAATGTCTTTACGTCCCTCAGCAATTTGCTGTGGTAATTCCTGTGGAAAGGCATTGTTATATTTACAATTTTTTGCTGAAGTATATATGTCGTGAGAAACTTCACCTCGGTAAATTAACCCTAAGAAGCCCAGGGGGGGGGGGGGGCATAGTACCTGCCCGTATGAACTTAGCCTGGTAGCACGAAAGTCACAGCAGCTATATTAATACGCAAAACTGTATGCCAGTGTCGCTAACATTTTGCGGGAATTCCAAAACATTACTTAAAGTGTGGGTCATCGCACCGTAACATCAGTAGATGATTCACTGTTTTTGCTGACTGAGGTCATTTGTGACCAACTGTTGCCCATTTTGATGAAAAAAAGCAGTAAATCTCAACTAATTTGTGACTTTTGGTCACTCGACATATGCCAGGAACCAGTAGAAGTCATTTGAAGAGACTGCAACATGGAATTCAAGTTATCAGCAAAAATTTGGGAATCACCTTATTTGACCTAAGCCATAAGTGTACAAACTTGATGATCTGAGCAAATTTTTCCCTGGTGACCAAGAAATCTTGCTACTGCTTAAAATTTTAGAGTAGAACTTTTTTCATCACAAAATACCACGCAGCCTACTGTTTGTCTGCATTTTCTTTAACTTTTGCGGGCCTGTAAGGTTGCGAGCACAATTCCCCCAGCATTGTTGTTGTAAAAGAGTCTGGGGTGTTCTAGGGTTAAGTGACAAAGTGAATTCATCTGGATTTTAATGGCTGTGTAGATGCAATAAATGAGCTACCATAGATATCAGTATTGTGAAATACTGCATTACATTCAGAGTACCCTACACCTTTGAACATCAGCAATATAGCTTTGCATGCGATATTACTACGCATCCATCACTATCGCTAGGCCATTAGATCTAAATAACGGTACACCGTGTTTGTTCTTCCATGAATGGGTGAACTACGTTGTTGCCATCGTCTGAAGTTGAAATTATGCGTGATGTCTGTACAGGTGTATGTGATAAGATTTTTCCGTGTGTGAAAGTGTGCACCAGTACAGGCGCAATAGTTTTTGTTTTGTAGCCAACTCCTACAATATGAACACAGGTCTCTCCTAAAACTAGGGTATATGCAATGTTAACTCAATTAAGTTCAAAAGGTCAGCAAGGTGTGACAACCGAATACAACTGAAAACAGCATAAAAACTGTGCTTAGTTGACCAATTCTAACTATTGGAATATCGCTTATGACTACAGGGTAATCAACACAATAATATGATCAATATCTATCCCTATCTATAATCCTGTATCTATAATTACCAAAAATATTTTTAGATAAAGTAAAAATTTTGCAGTCGGTACAACATTCAAAATGTTCTGCAAGCCTTACAACACTGATTAAACAACAACAACAACAACAACAACAACAACAACAAGGAATACAGAGTACAAACACTCATTCAGGCATGTAACATACAAAACTTCAAGAGCACTGGAATCTACAAATCGCAATGCACGTAAGAGGTGAATTAAAATATGCATGGATTCATTCAAGTGCGTGAAAGTAATGAAAGTAATGAAACATGGAAAATTACTCAAATTATTATCGATCAATGCGAATCAATACGAACTCCGACTTTCATCAACAAAAACCAGACAGGGGAGCTTTCTGAAGGAGTACAAATAATAGCAATGGTCATAAATAACATAAAACCGCCACAAATGTCCATTTTAAACATCAATGATAACACATCAAGCACTGTTACCTTGTGAATAACAAAGTCAGTTGTGTAGACTGTGCATGCAAAAACATTTCACAACGAAGACATTTGCTCTCCTTTGAGTATCTTTGCTCTACTTTGAAACTACACCAAAATATTTTTCAAGTTTCAATTTGTTTCATGATGTCACAACCACCAAGTAAGCATTTAAAGGAAAACACCCCCATTCACTTGCTTGGACGTAAATCGAAAATTCTGCAAAAGTTCAATATCACTGATGCATCCAATCCGTATTTATTGAGGGTGCAAAGGCCCCTGGATTTTTGGACCTTTAACCATTAGACCCAGGAAAAAGAGAACGGGACACTAATAAAACGCTGCACTGCAGGTATTCAAAAAGCCTTTGGTCATGATGATCGATGAATTTATGACATCTCTGTTTTCAACCTGAAGGACTGACAGAGCCAAACTGTATGAGGAGAGGGTACATGCGAGAACACGCAATCTACTCCATATCCCCAAAACAGTGGATTTTTCACAACAACGAATGGCAAAACAAAATGTTGTCTGTTGTGCTCGGCTTGAGCTTGGAGTGAAAAACACTGACTGTCAATACTTAAACGCAACAAGGTTCCAAGAGCACCTGCTATTGACGGCTCCTTTAAAGCATGGCTACAGTTAATGGAAAAAATGAATGAAAAAGAGGGGCACCGTGTCCTGTTACAGCTATATTTTGTTTCATTTCATATTTCGTTTCATTTTCATTTCTTCCAATTGCGCCAAGGAATTCCTCTTTTTGTTGTTTTACACAAAAATTATAAAGGAATCTGTTACTTAATTCCCCAAGTATGCATTCATGTATGCTACAATGTCAATGAGAATGCTTTTCATTCCCAGCATATTCTTTATCATTATGGTCTGTTGACTAAGACGTTCAGTATATAATTAGATCAGAAAGTAGAAGAATAATAGTGGAAATGACTACACAAGGTAGCCACAAGCAAATGCGACTATGACAATGAATTTGACTTGGAAGTGTAGACTCCCTCACAGGATCATCTACGAAGCAAATCTCTGCCCTTGACAGGAATTTATTTTTTTGTATTTTTCAACTCTTGAAGGAATGTACTTTTGTGTGGCGACTCTGATCAATCTGAAAATGTGACTACTTTGTAATTGAATACTTGGAGTGACTGATGGGAAAAATCTCTGACAGGCAGATTGAGTGGTACCGTCGCGTCGATTCATATAGTTGCCAGAGTTGTTATTTGAAGGCCTGCACTGGAGTCATTATTTGAAATGGAAATATTGTAGACAGTAGTGGTTCAATGTAAGACCTATTTTACGAAGAAAAAGGATAGCAATATAAGAGGTGACTCTATTACATAAAATTGATCAGTCAAAAAATTAAAGACTTTGCTCTCAATTCATTAACTATATACAGTCAGTGTTTCTGATGATTACAGACTATTCAGAAACTTTGATACCTTCTTTCATGAGTCACCAAAATGCATTCCAAACATAATACGGCTAGTGCCACACTGATCTTCCTTAGGCTGCTATGTTGATTTACCATGTCACTCTCCGAATGCACAGGGGAAGAAGTTCAATTCTACTTAAGGCCACATAAACATAATCTTATGTTTTGCGTTGACACCCGAATGCCAAAAAAGTAGCCATATGGCGCTATTTTTTGACAATATTTCCATGTGAAGACATTTCTCCCCCATCACTCACTGTTGCTTATATGGTGCAATGTTATAGTTTGCCCTACCACACATTAGGTCCATTTTTCTCAGTATCAACGTCTGCCGCTGGCAGCTCTCCTCTCATTAGCCACTTTCTCACGGCTACTGTTAGTAGTCCTACCTGTAGCTCAAGGGAAGATGAGCAGTCAGGCATTTACCAAACATAACAAAATGCAAGGAAAAAATATTGCACGTATTGTAATTTTCAGCTTCAAAAAAAAGTCTTTGGCATCAACTGTACACTAGTCCACGCAAAACATAGAATCAATTTTACATGGCCTAACAATTCTGAACGAAAATCCTAAATGACTATGCATATGTTCCCCAGGGTTTCCCATAGACCATCAACATGTGGGCGCATTGCTCCCTTGAAGGGAAGGGCGAAGGGCATTTTTGATGTGGGGGGCGCCCTATCGGACTGTCGAAAATACCGCGACGTGCACACGAAACAATAGAAAATTGCGCTACTCTTGGTAAAAAAAATGCTGATGCAACTAAAAACTACCAACAGTATCTGGTAAATTTTGGGCCATTTGGGAAAATCATGGGGTGCGTCCCGTGAGGGGAGGGGGAGGCTAATGGGGGGAGCACGGGTCATTTTGGGGATCATAGGGAAACGCCCCCATGCCCCCCTCCACTTTGGGAAACCCTGTGTTCCTTATGGTCATGCACTTGTCACTTTTTGCTATCATGCTCTCCAAAAGCGCTGGATCGTAATCATTAAGTACACTGACTATATGCATTGAATTTCACCAATTGAACAAAAAATTCAACACCTGGCGATAATGATGTTGGAGCACGAAAGAAAAGAACCTTGATTATTGCCGTGCACCACAACGCCTAGCACCAGCCTTTTTTCACTGCAGTAGTTCAGAGAATGGATTTACAGAACAGGAGCTGTGATGAATGCTGTCACTATACCAGTGATATGCAGAGCAAACACTGCTCCGGGATGTGTTTTAAGGGTCTGTCGATGATGAAGACATCACTAAACCAAGTAGAAAGCCTGAACTAATAAGATTGAGGACTAAGGATATTGTAAGTCAAATGGCAACCTATCTGACATTTTCTTGAAAAAGAATAAATGTGCCACACAAATGTATGATGCCCAGCACTGTTTCAGGGCCTGTATGAACTTTTGGGGAACCTCATTGACTTCCTGTATATAACAAGGTATTTGGTTTAATACTTGACGAAAACTCCTTTTCACACACCACAAGATCATATCCAATTTCCACAGCACTTGAACATACATGGTTTCGCTTTCCCAATTACGAATATTGCCTAAAAATAGGCACTATGTGCCTCCGAAAAGCTATGCCCTTAATACATAAAACAATAGCATATAAAATGGACAGACCAAACATAACAATACATGAGTGATTTCAGAACCACTAAAAATTTGTAAAATCAAATTTCTTACTTCCCGCCACTTCTTCCCATGCCAAAAATGGCTCAAGTTTCTCTTCCACATCAATTCTCTCCAATAAATTAGTGCCATTGTCATTCATAATAAGCAGCTTGTATATATCAGTAAAAACATGGCCGTTTTCTGCTGCATCTTCCACTGAGGCAGCATAAAATATCTTTTGGACATTAGCCATGGTTGCAGCTGAATAGCACATAGGACATGGGAATGTACTAGTGTAAAGAAAACATCCTGACAAGTCATTAGATTTAATATTGTTACATGCATCTTGCAAAGCCACAACTTCTCCATGAGCAGTAGGGTCACTACGTTTAAAGTGAGAGTTATGTCCAGAGCCTATAATTTCTCCATCTTCTCTAACTATTACAGCGCCAAAAGGGGCACCATCACCCATTTTTACACCATCAACAGCTTCCTTTATGGCTAATCGCATCAGAGCCATATCATCCCTTCTAGCTGCCATTTAGCTTTACTGTTACTAATCTATACATTGAAATGTATTTAAGTTATTTAAGAGACAGAGAAATTCACAATCATAACTGAAATGAAAAACTAGACCAAAGTCACATAATGCTTTGACTTGAAAGCCGTCGCTTACTTTATTCCTTAATCACAGCAGAATTGAAAGCCTTCTAGTTCAACCAACCGTATTATCGAAACCAGGAGCGACGACTTGACAGATACGTCCAGGATAATTATTATAATTTCGCTGTGAGGCGCTCGTTCAAACTGGCCAGCATACATCTGGCTGCACTTCTTGCCAGGGGGTCGTAAACGACTAGCAGCTTCGATGATCGCAACACTGCATTCATCCTCCTCTCTCATAGAAAGAGTAGAAATGTCAAGATAAATTTCTTCAACTTTGTGTTCAGCCATTTTGGTTGTCAGAAGTTTGTCCTGAACGTTCCGACACTTTCCGTCTGTTCTTTACAGTTTACAACCCCCTTGCAAGACTGCAGTGCAGACATGCGCATTGATGATATTCACAAGCAGGACTAGGAAAACAATCGCTTATTTTCGGGATGGATTGATTGGACTGGATGATATTTTTAAGATAATGCATAAGCTTACCGTCCAGTTTTGGCCGGTCAGGTGCGAGAGTTTGTATGGGAATCTATTTTAGGAAACCGAGTCTGTTGAGTCTCGCTCCCCGCTTTGATTATGACAGGGTTTTGTTCCGGTTTGAATGTGAGATAGCGAGGCTCAATCGAGTCAACATAATGCTATGAGGAGTAAAGGCATTGGGTGTACATGTGACTCTGGCCTTTTTTAACAGGGCAGATTCTGTAAAAAACAAACAAACAAACAAACAAACAAAATGAGCAGCAAAAATATAACTAGGGTCTGAGAGACTTAAAAGTTTATATAGAATGATTTACTTCTTGAAGATCAGTGATCCAATTTATAAGAAAACAGCACATGCCAGGACATTGAACAATAACCATACAAAACTGCCGTTTATGAGCATGGATGAAAAGGTGACCTGCAAACCATCAATGTATAGAGACATAGGATATACAGATGGTTTATTTAAAAAAAAAAAGCCAACGAACTAAGAGATGGCATTCACCCACATAGCATAACTTGAGACTCTAGTCACAGCTTTATCAATTAAAACGCATTTTATTATACCTACACTCAACATAATTCATAAACACACAGACACAGACATTATCACATCAAGACTGAAGAATAAGGAAAGTAGTAGCAACACCACTCAATCACTTGTGGAGTAAAGCACAACAAACCTAAGGCAGGTTTGTCACAAAACAAGCTTAAACCCATTTACTAAAAGAGAGTCTCACAAGTATTCACCACACACATAATTACACACACAAAGAGCCACGACGGGGCCGGTTTTCTCCAACTAATTAAAATAAAAATTATCTTCTCAACAAGAGCCCTTTTTAAAGAATTTTTAGAGGCATTTCTCTTAAAAAAGGGCTACAAATTCTTCTTCACAACAAAATGATTCACTCCTTGTTTTACCAATTGATATAACAGCTCAGCAAAACTTTTCTTCCGACTATCAAGCAGTGAGGACAATCCCTCAATTTGCAGGAATTTAGTCCCGATGAAACCATAAAAGATTTTATGACGAACATTGCTTCCTCTAAATAACAGCTTTATATAAATCAAGTCTTCATGCATTCCTAATAGAGACATGATTATAAAAGATTCTCATGCATCATTAGCTGCATTCCGGCATGAGAAGATCCAGGTTTTTCCCTATCAAAGCGTGGATTGCAGTGACTGAACTTCCTTGTTGAGAACAAGGAAAATGAAGTTGTTACTTTTCAGATTTAAATTAGCTTGCATGTAACATGGAACGACAAGGAAAACGAAAACTTATTTTTTCTAGTAAACAACATTCCTCTGAATACATTTTGTTTACAGATTCGGAGGAACTGACGCCGAGTCGCTGAAGAGTGGCATTGATTTCGCATTTACTGAGCATGATTAACAGCCGCTGATGGTAGGAGTGCAAGTACATACTGGTTGCTACAATGGTCTTCTTAACTATTTGCCAAATGAAGGCCGCCCCTAAAGTTCATTGTACTAATCACCAGATTGAACTTGCTTTCAAGGACGCTTTGAAGGCTGGGTTAATCATTAAAGAAATGGAAGAATTGTACTTAGGCATTTTCAATGCTGTTAAGCACTCCGGGGCACTGTTGGGAGAAATTAAAGTTGCATGTGACGCACTTAAAATGATTCATTATGTGCTTCCTAAGATGACAGGCACAAGATCTGTTAGTCGTCAAAAGTGCGGCTACAATCTTCTTCATTTATGGACAACACTGATCACTGCTTTCGAAAACTATCAAGCTAAGCTTCCAACCCAAGCTACAGAAGTTGTTGGCTTTGTAAAAAAAATGAGATGTTAAAACACTTTTCAAAGGGTCTGTGGCACATCAAACATTTTAGAAATGGTCACTCCGACATCTATGATCTTTGAAGGGGAGGATCTAATGCTGTATGAAATTGCTCCTGCTGTGCAAGAAACAATTCTAATCAACTGATTGGCAGTAAAAAAGTACCTGACGGCAGTCACCTTTGTGAGTTTGATTTTGAAGTAAATGAAATGTCTACTCCTGCCACCCTGTCACAGAACACCCTAAGGCAGGGCATGACCTTAAAAAGCAGCCAACTGGGAGTACATTAACATAAGAATTGATGGACTGCAAGTGAGGCAAAAGTGCATTCCTCTACAATCAAATACGCTTCCAATATTGCCACAAAACTGGTAGAGCTCTTGAACAGCCCCTTTAATGATGAGCAGAACAATGTAATCTATCACAGTATGCGGTTTTTGAACCCCAAGTTTTGGACTGATGAGGAAAATCATGCCATCATTGATAAGATTGACATACTATTTTCTAACTTTAGACAGCCCGTGCTAGAATGCACTCTTGACAAATCTTCAGCAGTGAAAGAATTTAAACGATTAAAAATACTTGTCTCCCAGTTCTATTCTCAAGTATCAACAACGCCACTGTGGAAGAAAATGATAAAATGCTCAGCACAGGAGTTACCCAACCTCATTCTTCTTGCAAAGTTGGTAATGGTAATATCTAAGTGATAGCCAAATTCGGTCAAGTAACAATCTTAGTGGCAACATCATGACCATTAAATGCAACTGCAAGTGACGGACACAGCAGGAAAGGGAAGCAATCATAAAGCAGGCGGTTGAAATATACTGTCCCAAGCCCCAGAAAGTGAAAGTAGACATGGCAGAATGATGCACTCAGCAGAAGCAATCATAACCAAGCTCAAGCAGCATCGACAAAGCAGACCCTGATTCTGACACAACGTCAATATATATCTGACTCAGGACAAGATGAGTAGGAGTACTGTAGACATTTTTGACTGAAAGCTAAACCTGTGAGACTACGTATGTGTAGAGTAATTAGTTGGAGGGCTTTTGTGGTTCTTTAGATTTCGATTGTTTGTGAATAGTAAATAAATAAGTCAGGATTGGTGGGTTAAAACAAGTGCAAAATTGCATGCATTGGTTCTCTGAGTCAATATTTTGCAATACTTTCTCATTTGTTGGTTGTAGAAGATGCCAAAGGTACTAGCACAGACTGATGAATTGACTTTGTGTGTTTGTGCCCCCCTCCCCCTCTTTCGAGTAAAATACTCCTTGCGTTAATTTTATGTCACAAGCGTCTCGAAATGACTTAGCCTATGCAAAACAGGAGTGAAATTTGGTCCCGTTCTTTATTAGGCAAAGAAAAATTGATTGTCAGAATAGCGTAAACCTTGCGCATCATGAATTTCAGGCAACATTTCTCTATTTTTGACAGGATTTACCACATTTTCATAGTTTATTTCTTCCAAATAAAGTTTTTCCATACTAACCCTGTTACTCACTCACTGCCTGGCATTTTCCATTCTAATTGAGTTATGTTGACCATCAGCGAACAATCATCCTGTAGGATCTTTGAGAAATGATTCTTCATGATTTCCAGTGTATATCGTAGTTGCCTTTTGTGGAGCTGCCAAATGTTACTCATCTGTCTGCTAACAGCTGAAACTGTCGCTCACTTTCGAGCTAACACTTCGAAATGATTCATTTTCCACATACATTGCATGCCAGCCAGATAAGATCACCTTTATAGATGCACAAACTCTTGCGTGTTTCATCAAGACTGAGACAGATTAATTGCTTTTACAATACCAAAACAAGTCATTAGCATTTTGACAGAAATTATGATTTGAGATAAAAGCCTGTCCTTGGCACCGATCGCCTGGTCTAGAAAATATACCTTGTTGAATAAAATATTTTATGAACTCTGTATTTGGCACGCTTCTGGCATTCACATGTCTTCGGTTTTGGAATTAGAAATCGAGTTAAAACATTTACTATCTGGTCAGTAAATTTGTCTTTTCGATAATGGCAGGCGAGCTGCGTAAATTTCTCGACCAGTTACCATTGAATACGAACGAGGGCTAAACATGGTGGGAAAGAAGCTCCGTAGCTAGAAATGAAGAAAATGCCAGGTGAACTGGTTGTAGGTCAAAAAAAAAAGAAGAAGGCAGCAAGCTGAACAGGACAAAACTATTATAGCAGCAAAACAATCAGAATCTCACCCATCTTAACAGCTAAGAGACTTTGAACTAACTACCTACATAATAGCAGTGGCAACTACGACCACTATATCAGACACAACTGGCAGTAATAACACTATACTTCAAACTTTACCAAAAGAGCAACTTTAAGTTCCTATCACAAGAGAGATAAACCCAACACACGACACTGATCGTGAAAGACGCTGCTATATGTAGTAAAGGTTTAAAGACTGTTGGGCCGGATCATATCATGGTCAGCGGAGTAGAAACAAACATGGCCGACTCTAAAATCAAAACAATCCACAGGTGAAACTTTCAACGATCTAATTCATGCAAATATTCTCTTATAAGCTGCGATTTACCTCTTCTCTCATGGATGGTAGCGAAGGCTTGAAGTCAAAAGATGACAGGTTTACAGCAGGAATGCTTTGTTCGGCATGCATCTGCTTCACACAGTGTGGTTTAACCACTGTAAACATTGCAGCGAGATTCTTTGTTTTGGACTCAGTCACCCAGCT
>JAOBRC010336572.1:0-12993 GCA_027575255.1 Scolionema suvaense
GTTCTTTGAAGCATTCCAGTGGATGGTGGTTTCACAATACAGATTGTATGACAACTAATCTGAATGGACCGTACAATCAAGAAGGATTTAACAGAAGTGGACAATGTGTGATCTGGCCAGCATTCAGAAAAAATGTTTGTCCTGTGAGTGTGAAAATGAGGCTAGAGATGAGGAATTACTAAAAGAAGAGCCGGATTTTTGTAAAATTTGCTATAAATCTACCGGAAATGGGTACGACAGGTCTGTTTCACATGTTCCGCGAAATGTTTATTCTTCATGAAAAGGCCGTGGTGCAGTTGACAGGGACTGTCATGAACTCAAAGGGCTGCGTGTGCTGTCTTGATAATTGTAGGTGGTGTGCATATGCAGAACTTTAAAATTACGATATATAAGTACGGACACCTGCTTGTTCTCATATGTGTTTCCTCGCTTTTCTTTCTGAAGCGTTGGGAAAATTACCTCTTTGAAAGGAGACCATATAGCTGCTTTGTTCTGGATATGTTTGTTTAAGATTGTATCGTAGGAAGCAAAGAAAATAATAAGCCGTTAAGTGAAACACGGAGGAAGGTTGGAGGGACATCATCAGAAGGCATGCACTTTTGTTTCTACCAGCAGTACATAAGCAAAAGAAAGTAATAGATTGACATTTCTTTTGCTAGCTTGATCGGTGAACGGTGAAGCAGAACTGGAGTGCTCTCCTCACTATGAAAACGTCATTTTTTTAGAAGAGCGGTGTGTTTCTAAATGTTCGGATTTTTAATTTCAAATTCAATCACTTTTTTCCTTTCCAGAACTAACCGTGATACGAAATATGCATAGGATAGATATTCAAAGCCGTTCGGATGGCTCAGTTGACTTCAATCGTTCTTGGATTGAGTATGAGGAAGGGTTTGGTCATCTCACTACAGAATATTGGATAGGGAATGACATCATTGACATTCATCACGTGACAACAAAAAATGGTCCCCAAGTTCTTACTGTCCGAATGGACTATGGGGCGACACATGGTAGTTTTTACGCACGCTACAATATCAGAGTAGATGGCGAGAAAGAGCGCTACCGTCTTCATATTAAGTTGGGGATCACTAAGGGCGGCGATTCATTCTCTCCTCACGATGGACACACGTTTAAAACATACGATTCAACGGACAATGAATGTTCTTTGAAGCATTCCAGTGGATGGTGGTTTCACAATACAGATTGTATGACAACTAATCTGAATGGACCGTACAATAAAGAAGGATTTAACGGAAGTGGATAATGTGTGAGCTGGCCAGCATTCAGAAAAAATGTTTGTCCGGTGAGTGTGAAAATGAGGCTAGAGACGAGGAATTACTAAGAAGAGCCGAATTTGTGTAGAAAATGTCATAAATCTACCGAAAATGGGTACGAAAAGTCTGTTCCACATCCACCATCCACGTTTATTCTGCATAAAAAAGGGACTGCTGAAAGGATTGCTTGTGCTGTCTTGATTTTTGTTGGTGGTGTGCATATGCGTTAAAATTATGATATATAAGTATGGATACCTGCTTGTTCTCATTTGTGTTTCCTCGATTTTTTTTCTGAAGCATTGGGAAAATTACCTCTTTGAAAGGAGACTATATCGTTGCCTTGTTCTGGATTAGTTTGTTTACGATAGTATCGTACGAAGCAAAGGAAAATTAAACACGGAGGGAGGCTGGAGGGCCATCATCAGAAGGCATGCACTTTGTTTCTACCAGCATTGCATGAGCAAAGGAAAGAAATAGATTGACATTTCTTTTGCCAGTTTGATCGGTGAACTGTCAAGCAGAACTGGAGTGCTCTCCTCACTATGAAAACGTCATTTTTTAGAAGAGCATTGTGTTTCTTATTAATGTTTGGATTTTTTCCTGATGCCCCATAGCTTATACAAAGTTCCTGTTTATTAGTTACATGCATATTTTGCTTTTTCTTTAACCACATAACTATGTAACGCCAGGGCTGTTCCCATTCTTAGAACGCACACTCAGCGCGTGAAAGCTGAAAGTTTTGAGTTAATCTATTTTTGCGAGTCCAATGTTTTTGGCATTTTGCGTGGTTTTATTTTTGCGAGTCAAGGATTAAGCGAGAAAATGCATGGTAGTAATTTAGCCAATGCGTATCAACAAAAGAAAAAGGAGGAAGGTGATGACAAGCGCATTGAGAAAAAGAACGAGCACGAGCAACGTCTTATTGATCAACAATTGAAAAATGTTTTTCACGTTTGATCAGGATATCACATCATTTTGATAAATTAGGAAGGCTAAAAGTAAAGTTTAAGCATTACTTGCACATTTGTGGTGCATATTTGCTCGACTTACCTATTATGAAAGCTGTCACGGGACCATTTTCTGACAGGGTATGATACTATTTGTTTGCCAAATTTTGCATTTTTCTGGCTTTCATTTCACCTCTGTTCCACCATTTTTAATGATTTCAGGTTTAAATAAACTGGGAGTCCAAAAGCGGAGATAAACACTAGTTCGGCAAAAATGATTTTTTAAATTGTGCATTGTTTCCAAACTTTGTACATCACTTTTTATCAGAAATTCAAATTACGAAGCGTTTTCACTACATTAAAACTCTTATATAAAAAATTTACAACCGCAACTGTCAGCGCTGTGAAGAACTTTACATTTATCAGAAAGGCCAAAGACGTGACAAGATCGGCAAGCTACAGAGGCATGGTCACCCAGGTGCATTGCATTTATAAGTTTGAAGATTCCTGTCCAGTATGGCGTACATTTTCCAAGAAAGCAAGCCTGCTAGCACTGGTTTGGTGGATCACACTTATTATCTAGAGGCTGCTAAATCATGAACGCCAACCGAATGAAGCTTTACTTTTTACAGGAGCTGCGAAAACCGAACAAGCCAATTGGTTATATGAAGCTACGCGATTCATCCAGTTGTTACGAATGCTTTAGTTTTACCTGAAGTCAATGTAGTGATCCTATTGAGTATGTTTAGCTTGCGGAATTGTTGTATCTACAATCATGGAGAAAATATTCGACCACATTACCAGTATGCATGTGCATTGACATTAAAGTGACCGATCATATCTAATCTCTCGGGCCAAACCTCGCACTTTCTAACCGGTGCGTCAACTTGTTATAATTTCTAACCGGTGCTGCGAATGTGACAAAGCAGTTACCCCCTGCACTGTTATATCCACCCTGAACCACTCATGCTCTAACCTGTCCAAGTTGAAGCACCCGTGCTCTAACTTGTCCAACTTGAAGCACCCGGGCTCTAGGTTGTATAAGTTGAAGCACCCGTGCTCTAACTTTTACAACTTGAGGCACCCGTGCTCTAACTTGTCCAACTTTAAGCACCCGTGCTCCAACCTGTACAAGTTGAAGTACCCGTTTTATTTAAAGGTATTCATTATGATTTTGCTTGATTATTCTATTATTATTGTTATTTTCAGAAGTGGAGATGTCCAACAAGAAACTATTTTCAATTAAGTTTCCGAATTGACAAGAAGTTTTTGCAGGTTGACTGTGGCTTGGTTTATTGTAGAAATTTATAGTACGAGTCCAAACCGAGGGTAGCCCTTGATGAGTGCCAGGGGATTGGATTCTCCCTTTCTGCCTTGTAGGTTTTTTGCAGTAGAAATGTTTGGGAAGAAACATCTGGCACGCTCTTCAGGGAATCCTTTAAAACAATGCACTGCACAGTTCCTACCTACTGTATATTTCGAGTAAAATCAAATTTAATGAACGAATTTGTGTCGGAATGTTGGTGTCTTGGAAGTGGTGGAGGGCTGAAAAGTGCTCAAAACCCAAGAACATTTCTCGAACATGGGTAAAATATACCCCAAATTCAGGCCCGCGAAATATGTTTAAAAAATTTCCATGAATTTACTCCCAGCATAATATATTATGACGTCATCAAAACGTCAGGCGATGGCCTTCCCAGAGATCGTAGCGAAGTAGAGGGATCGTGTCTGCTTTCCCTCCCCACTATGAGAACAAGATGCGAAAGCGCTGGTAAGGGCAATATAGATATTCTTTTTCTCACAACTTAGGAATGTGGAAACTTCTCTTCATAGTAACGTACGAACTTTTATGTGCAATTCTATCATTCCATTCTCTGCATGAGTACTATGCCAATGTGGATACACCAGTCAGTGTTATGAACAGTTTACATTCGCGAAAAGGATTTAACGCTGTTTTGGGTAAAAATTTTCTTTTACCTCCAAAGATACTTAACCGCAGTGTTCATCCACAATCAAACTGGGAAAAATGACTTTCAATAAAAAAGAAGCACGAAAAATTTCATTCTTGGTCACTTTCCTTTGCACTAACTTCGACGTCTGTCCTTAAACTGTATTACCATAAATTGATTGGAAACAATATGCTTAAGCGCGAAAATTTATTTCACATAGCTGTGAAGATTGTAAGACTACGAGCCTTTTAATTTGACCCAAGTTAAAAAAATCATAACAACATGGCCCCGAATAGTTTGAAACATTCCCACGAAAAAACGTGCTCGTCAATAAACCAAGGAACCGTGGTGAGAATGCCTTTGCCGTAACTTCGTTAACTTATTAAAGAATGAACTTAACGGTTAACATAGCATGGAAGAGGGAGGGGTGGTGGTGGTTCTACCCCTTGGTGTTGTATTTTTTACGGCGAAAAAACGGCTAAAGATATTGCCTCAAATTTCGCAATGTTTACTTGGTGCAAATTTCATCGTCGTGCCTATAACACGAAGGTGTCACGTGATGATTTTCTGACGGGGGATAATATCATTTTTTGCCAAAGTTTCGATTTTTTGGCTCTTACTTCACTTCTCTTCAACTGCTTTCGTTGATTTGGGGCTTAAACGGTTGCTTTCAATCAGCTCTTTATGAACATATGTATTTTAAATATATTTCATGCAGCAGGAGGCAGCCAAATAACGGGAGTTAAGTCCAAGTTTTTTCAATTTTGGGAGAATTCAGCCAAATTTCGTAAGAAATCATATTTTTTACTTGCGCTGCCATTAAAACGAAACATATCCAGCCTTAGTACATCAGTTTCTGCCAAAAATTCCTGTTGTCCTGCGTTTTTCGTCGAATTAACCTTTTTTGCATTGGTTCCTATGGAAAACTGTATTGCTGGTCTGCAAACTTCAAATAATTCAAATTACTTGTCATTTGCAGACCAGACCACCTGTGGGCCCAAAATATGGAACTTCTCCTTCATTTATGGGTAAGAATAAGTGGTCCAAATTTCAAGGCCATAGTTATAGTGAAAGTTGGTTTTTGAGGGAGGGATGGTGGGGTGTTGGTGTACAGCCCCCTACCTCCTCCCCTTTGCTATGTTTGAGTAGTCAAAAAGGCAAGTCATGGTAACCGTTAGCATCTGCTTATCACGATCGCTCTTCTCTTTCACTTGCCCCTCTATTCCCTTTGACCTGCAAATACCTGTTGTGTGTCCCTTTTCTCATCGCTTGGTTGCCGTCGCGAAATTTATTCGAAAATACTGGGAAATAGAAACTGATATTTCGAATGCAAAATACAAAACGAATACAGAATCATTGTTTTGAATGTTTAAAATATTATTTTTCTGCTCTGTTCCATGAGCCACTATTAGTTCTTCCAAAATGATCTGCTCATTAACGATGCAGAAGAAAAAGTATAACGACTTTCGAAACTGACATTAAAAATATACATAACGTCTCCTGGTAGTGATCAAGAGCCGTTGTGAGCAACTGTCTGTTTTAATGATCGAAAATTACAATGTCTAGCTAGTGATATTT
Source organism: Scolionema suvaense (assembly GCA_027575255.1). NCBI lineage: Eukaryota > Metazoa > Cnidaria > Hydrozoa > Limnomedusae > Olindiidae > Scolionema > Scolionema suvaense. Next base: position 5,746 of record JAOBRC010336572.1, read on the forward strand.
TTGATACCAATGCAAATTTAAATTAAAATGTGATGACTGAAGTACATCGTCATCGTCATTGTCGTAGCATTTTTCAGTAAAAAGATGCCTTCACAGGGTACCTTCATTGGGTTTAAAAAAAATAGACCTAATGTACGCTCCTCCAATAGCGTATAAATCTCAGCCTTACAGGTTATTGTTCCAAATATAGATCAAAGACACTCGATCATTAGCAAACATGAGCTCCTAATTAAATGTTGTGTATACAATGCGAAATGGAGGCAAAATACTTGTATAAAATGGAGCACGGGTGCTTCAAGCTGTACAAGTTAGAGCACAGGTCCTTCAATTAGTACAAGTTAGAGCACGGGTGCTTCAAGTTGGACAAGTTAGAACACGGGTGCTTCAAGTTGGACTAGTTAGATCACGGGTGCTTCAAGTTGGACAAATTAATTAGATAACGGGTGCTTCAACTTGTACAAGTTAGAGCCCGGGTGCTTCAACTTGTACAAGTTAGATCACGGTTCTTCAATTTGTACAAGTTAGAGCACGGGTGCTTCAACTTGTACAAGTTAGAGCCCGGGTGCTTCAAGTGGGAAAAGTTCGATCACGGGTGCTTCAAATTGGAGAAGTTAGAGCACAGGTGCTTCTAGTTGGACACGTTAGAGCACTGGTGCTTCAACTTGCACAAGTTAGAGCACAGATGCTTCAATTTGTACAAGTTAGATCACGGGTTTTTCAATTTGTACAAATTAGAGCACAGGTGCTTCAAGTGGGACAAGTTAGATCACGGGTGCTTCAAGTTGGAAAAGTTAGATCACGGGTGCTTCTTCTTGGATAAGTTAGAGCACAGATGCTTCAATTTGTACAAGTTAGATCACGGGTGCTTCAAGTTGAACAAGTTAGAGCACGGGTGCTTCAAGTTGGAAAAGTTAGATCACGGGTGCTTCTTCTTGGACAAGTTAGAACACGGGTGCTTCAAGTTGGGCAAGTTCGAGCACGGGTGCTTCAAGTGGTACTAGTTGGAATACGGGTACGTCAACTTGTACAACTTAGAGCACGGGTGCTCCACGTTGGACAAGTTAGAGCACGGGTGCTTCAAGTTGTATAAGTTAGAGCACGGGTGCTTTAAGTTGGGCACGTTTAGAGCACAGGTGCTTCACGTTGTGCAAGTTAGAGCACGGGTGCTTCAACTTGCACAAGTTAGAGCACAGTTGCTTCAAGTTGGATATAACATTGCAGGGGGTAACTGCGTCGTTACAGTTGCAGCAGATTTGATCCAAAGTCACTACCCTGCCGCTCTGACTCCCCTCCCCCTCTGAACAATGATGCTTTCATGGCAGTATATGTTGAACACAGTTGACAAGCCAGAAAGATATCTGCTCATCATTGTTCCTGCGGGGAGGAACTTAGACTTAGCTTAATTTTGACCCAAGTGCCAATATACTTTGTCTGATATTATAAAGCTGTTAAAAGTTCTATTTTCTTTCTGATTGACCAACAGTAACTGTAACCCTGCCAGGAAATCGACGTCGAAGGCCTGTTTCTACCACGGCGGTATAAGTTGATAGTAGACGATGCACGACGCGTGACCATGAGCACAGGTTATAAAAATGGTTACATGCAAGAATTGTTGGCAAGTCTCATGAGAATACTGGGTCATCCAGCGCAAAAATGAAAATGCTTGAAATAAAGCTTAGCTATACTACGGTTAGTGCTTGTGGCCAGTTTCTATGGCATTTAGGATGGGCGTTCGGTTCCATGTTATGTTGCGTATCTGTCTACCGATCCTAAACAAGTTACCTTCCCTGCCTATCTGTAGACCAGCAACATGTTTCTTGCAATTAAAGACAGATTGGAAGGATCATTAAGGGAGCTTGTATTTATTTATTAAATGTGTTCTATATAGGACATTGGGGTAGCAGTATTTCTAAGTTCGACTGACTGAGGTAGTATAATACAACTACTCATCTTGCTTTGTATGTCTTCATGTGAAACCTGTTCCCGGAGAAAATATGTCGCAAGCTTTTATGGATATATGCATCTTCCATGAAAATTGCCACGTTGAGCCCATTGTCCTACTTGCACTTATGGCGACAAATTATAGGTCCATGACTGCAGTTAGCTGGTTGGTTGAATTTCCCGCTTATAGCGAAGGCAAATAATTTGGTCTTATGAGCTTCACTTTTGATGAGAATGAGGGTACACATCATGTGCATGAAGCTACTGTTTTCATCTCTTCCTGTATGATCAACATATTTTCCCTCAAATTCCAACAGGCGACTACAGAGTTTCTGTTCGTACCAAAGAATATTTTTTGAGACTGGGATACAAACAGAGCTGTCTGTATATAGTAAAATGCGTACTCCCTTTTCCTTCGTTGGCACTACCATTATTCTGAAGCATAAAAAGATCTTGACTGAGGTCCAATGTTTTAAATCTAATCAAACGATTGCACTCACATTTAGGAAAGAGTGGGTACATTCGGCAAATCTCTGGTCCATTGATGTACCTCTAATAAACTAAGAAGAGAATCAGACATGTGATCAGATCATCTGCTAATTCTACAGGAAAAACTAACACGTAAAAACACCTGTAAGATGAAACATCTGGTAACCAAATCATAGTTGATAGAAATCACTGGTTTGGATAAGGTAGGTAGCTTATGAGATGTGGAAGGCTCACTGACGTCACCAGTCTGTCATTCTGCATCATGATTGGAGGATGAGTGGTGTGTTACGGCATCAGTAATGTTGTGGGTGACGCCAGGAATGGGAACAATTTGAAACCTGTACCGAAGAGCCTTTCCCAGGGACCTGTCACATTGAGGAACTGTTTGCGTTTCACAGCGACACTTAAAGGTTAACATATCATGCCTTTTTGACTACTCTAACATAGCAAGGAGTTTATACCTGCTTACAATCATAGGATCAGGGATCTCTGCATTTGATTGAAGTACCATATGACCGTAAATCATTCTACAGGCACATTAAACAGGTCAGTGGACGGTATCATTACCTACCATTGCCTTATAGTCATTCTTCCAATGGCCTGCACCATACCAAGAGCACTGCGCTTCGCGGCTTGCTTGGTCTGTCACCTTTTGAAGCATTTCTGCGTTTGGTAATTATGCGATAATTAGCACATTAACAGCACCAGTCAGTTCAACTCATCAGTTATGCATGATTTATATGCACTACTTCAATACAATCTGATGCTAATCAAGAGGTTGCTGTTGGAGCATCTGAAGCAAACTGCATATATTCAACCACGTCTGCTAATTTGCACCAAAGTGAGCAGACTCTGAGAGAACTTCATTGGAACAGAGGCTATGAGCAGGCTGTTCTTCCAGCTCTACAATGTAATGTCATAGAAGCAATTAATTCCTCCCACTGCGGATTATCTGCCATGATTGCTGAGCATAGTGCACCACGTGTTGCATCCATACCACTAGAATAGATAAGTCGTTTCCTTCGTTGAGAACATCACCGGGCAATTATCACTCATTTGACTAGAGACGTGGGAAGCGACTAGAACATATTGGTATCTGAGCGGCAGAATCCTGGAAAATGAACTTTAGTTTATCAAAAATCGTTTTGCTGCTCATATTGTCCTTGGATAACAATAAGAAGTGCAATAGTGAGTGTGAGCTCCTGGATATACATTTCTGCCAATGTCTTCTAGTCGTTTTCCCGTTCACTGATATCGCTGACTCAGAGTTCTTGTTATGGCTGTGTGGAGAGCGAAAGAGTGAGAAAGAAAACGACTTATTCTAGTCTACCATACCACCAGCGTTCTCCTTCAAAAACTAGTGAGGTTGCGAAATAAAAATCTATGACGCAAACGTTATTTCTCAACGTTCGGATGGCTAACGTTCGCGTCGCAAATGGAAGTAGTTGCAAAAAAATCTGCGACGCAATTTGTTTGCTTCTAGAATCTAACGACATAGTTCAAATATTCTGGCTCATTGTTTCGAACGGTGGCTCCAAATCTTGTCTTATTTTGGTTTGGTGGTCAAAAATCTACAACGCTAATTTTGAAATTTAGCGTCGCAGATTGTACACAATGTAACTCGACCCACCAGATACCGCCTGGAGGAGCTTAGAAACAGCATGACAACGGCTTATGCTAAAAGACGTTGTCATGCTGTTTATTACAACAGCGTTCGCGTCGTAGATTTTGGCATTTTGCAATCTCACTACTGTCTGTGCTGACTACTTTTCGCATAACGGTTGGAATGATCTTGTTGTAGTTGATCGATATTCTAATTGGCCCATTGTCGAAAAGGAAAATGGCAGCAAAGATCTGATCACCCGTCTAAGATGCATCTTCGTCACATATGGTATTCCAGAGGAGTTCTCATCAGATGAAGATCCTGAATTCTCATCAACTGCTACTTCCAGATTCCTACACCAATGGGGTGTTCAAGCTTAAAAGCGACTAATCACCTTTCGATATATACCGTAATGCCTCAGATGCTACCAAAAAGATCACACCTGCCATGTGTGTGTTTGGTAGGCCTGTGAAGGACGTTCTCACTATCCTGCCTGGGAAATACACACACGGATACACACCCTGCATGCCTGAGAGGAGGCCCTCAATAATTCCTTCGTCAACATCGGGGAACGATTGATTCAACACATCAGACACTTTCCTCCCCCTTGCCGTTGGGATCACGTGTTAGTGGAGAAGCAGATTTGCACCCATCCATAAAGAGGGGACACGACCGGTCGTGTGGTGGAAGTTCGACCACACAATCAGTATGTTATACAAGTAGATGACTCTGGGTGAGTTACATTATGAAACTGGAAGTTCCTCCAAAAGTTTGATGCCGTAAGCATGCCACCGCAGTCCTGACGCATGGTGATGATATTGAGGTAGAAAGCTACTTCAAAAATGACGATGCACCGCCTACAAGTTTGTGTAACCAGCTCCATACTAAACCACCACCACTGCCTCCGAATCTTTAATCCTCGATCATGTCTCCTCCCAGCCCTCGCAGACAAGCAGACAACATGTCTAAAGAATGTCCCTCTGGAAGTCGTCAAGCAACAGCCAAACCTCACAGACCAACGAAAATGCACATCGACTCACCTCTTCGGGACGAAAAAATAGATAAAAAGCTTGCCCTACTTGCGCTTTGCCATCTCAAGGACTTCAATGAACCCAGACTCAGGGACTAGTATTCCTCCAGATTGCCGCCCAAAGGACCTGCTGAAATAATCTAGATCAGATGCATGAGACACAAAATTTTCAACTTCGAAAATATGCTTGAAAGAGAGCAAGCTTCAACCTTGCCCTGAGACCACGTAGCTATGTTTTTGATAAGTGTGCTATGCTGCACTATCAGGTAAGGTCTAGCACGACGAATTCTGCGCCGATTTCCATGTGGTTTAAGTATTCGCAATAGCATCTCAGTTTGGAAAAAGTGCCTCAAAATCAGTTTATGTACCCAGTCGCCCAAAACTTGCTGTAGTTGGCTCCAGAGATATGTCATAGGGACTGAATGTTATGGTGGAACGTACTGAAACGTAGAATGACGGCGAAATTTTATAGAAGTGGCCACTTTTTCTGAAACAGTTTTCGTAGAATAAGATCGAACAATGTTGAAGTTAAGCCATTTTACTACCACTATCTAACCGGAAGAGCGAAAGCTTCCTAGGCATCGTCCTAGACCCGACAGAATGGCCCACAATACCCCCTACTATCCCCAGTTGGTTAGCTCACCACCTGGGGTGGTTATAATAGAATTTTGCAGTAATTGAACCTCTTAGGAAAATAATTCCGAAAGTTTGATGCGCTTCAAAAGTTTTTGCCACCGGTCCTACCATTTCATTTTGCTTTACATCGTGCGAGACGGGCAAAGATGGCTGAGAATTGTTGAGCAATGTAAAAAAGATGATCAAAGTTATGAATTATTCCCAACTCCTTCCATGCGCTTATTTTGCAGAACAATTGTAAATATATATGCAATTCACAGAAGAGACAGAAGACGCAATTTTTATTAAAATTTCCATAGAATGTACGCATTTCACACCGTCACTATAAGTGTGTATCAGTTTAGGAAATTTTTTCGTCAGTAGATATTTGTAATTAAGATATGCAGTTCTTCTTTGAAGCATTGTTATGGTATCCTGTAATGTGTTTGGTCTAACAGCAGGTTGAAAAGGGAGAGAAAGAATAAGAAACGAACTTCCTCCTCTTTTCAAAACATCAGATCGCTTCTGGGAGGTACTAATAAGTTCAAAATACCTAAACTCACTGAAATTTAGAGTTGTATTTAAGACAGTTCCAAAAATGTCCACATGACGTTTAAAGAGCTTTAAAAATAGAGATCTCTTTAACGCCTTTTTTGCTCTAAAACCTTGGAACGAAAGTGGTTAAATTTCAGACGTCTGTGAAACGTCGCATGTCACCTAGGGACGTCTTTCAGTCTCTTTTAGACATCTAAGATGCTTTTTAGAGACGCTCTCGTGTACATTGGCTGTCGCTAAAAATGTAAGAAACAGAAAACTAGTAAATAAGGCGTATAGTGCAGAAAGTGACGGACAAAGTGATGAGACAAAAGAATCCCGTTTTTTGGACTGCATTACTGAAGATCTTCAGACATGGTCCAACTTAGTTAGGAACCATGTACATGGAATATTTCTGATCTGGTGCACACCAACGCAAGATGTGCAAAATGAACAATACCAAGGTATTGTCCAAGAGCAGGTACCGGCAAAAACAGAGCGATACAAACATAACAAAAATTCCGGGAGAGACGGTAAAATTCATCCCTCCTCTTGTAAACACTTTACGATGTTTCCTGAACGGCAAATGTTTAAGGGCTGACACTTGACATAAATTGATAGGCTAAAGACGAAATAAACATCATTTTGAAATATCTTGACCATATCAGTCTTTTTGGACATATTTGCTGGTACCTGGATCAATTTTACACAAATGTTGACCATTTGCTAAAATTAGTTCCGTTGATTTAGATTTCATACAGAAATTCATGGTCTGATAACATTTTGGGGATTTTGTTTAAATTTTCGCTTACATAGGAAAAAAGTTTTGCTCACATTACCAAAATTAGGACCTTTTACCAGACTCTCGAGATGTTTTCGAAAATTGCACATGTTCCTGTACCCTTGGTGTCAAATTTCACACCTTCGTCGTGCTTGGTTCAGAAGTTAGGATACAATGTAAATACTTTATTGCATGAAAATTTCGCGGCATGAAAATTTCGCGGTTTCGCGGTCGAGTTCAAAAAACCGCGAAATT
>JAOBRC010336683.1:0-12991 GCA_027575255.1 Scolionema suvaense
AACTTATCACAATACAAGGTTCATCAAATACATATGCACTACCAAAAGAAAAGTGTTTCAAGAATAACGTTTTATGAAAGAAATTGCTTATGTGGCATTGTTGTCTAGAACTGATGTTGCCTAATGATTTTTTGATTTCAGTTAAGTTGCTTATAAAGGAGGTGCTTATAAAAAAAATCGTGCACTAAGTCAGCTCAGCATAAAATTTAGACCGTTCATCACAATGTGCAAGGAATCATCTAACGCATGGTTCTTTTTGTAGAAGCATTCACATGAAGTCAAATTCTCCAGCAAAAATGGCTGACTGAAAGTAGCACGATAGAGAGCTTCGTTTTCGTTCGTAAGCTAATCAACTCGTCCTCGTCTTCTCCTTGGAATATGCTGCACATACAAGGTCCGATGTATTTCTTCAGTCAGGCAGAACATGCCAATCTTGTCCGCTCGCGAACTGTACTTCCTGATGAACCAACGAATCTTTCAAATGATAGATTGCATCACGTCGTATTGTGAAGAAAATTGTTCAGATCTCTACAAGAAAATACAAATAAAATATAAGCCAGATGCCTGCACGTCTTTCGACTATCTCTGAGCTCGTGTCCGGCAGAATAACTGTTAGATTTTCATCTAAGGATTCAAATTTTTGATACGAAATTTAAGTCATTTCTTTGTTTCAGCCATCTATTCAAAATTCTACCACTCCGTTGTAAGTAGCATACCAAAGCGCATGAAGAACCCTATTTCTAATTACAATTTGAATTCCACAAATTCCATATGTTTAAACATGCTTACAATACAAATGCAGGCAAGGAAATTGCTTTTGACCCCACGTCATACTAATAGGAGCATTTATCTTATATTTTCTAACAAACACAGCCCATGCACGTATTACAATTTTTGTAGAATTTTTAGGGGGTGTTTATCGTTGTTTATGTATTTTAAGTCTACACCTTGTGTTTTGCAACAAGTCGAAACTATTAGACATTCATATTCAAAAAATATAATGGAACCTCTATACATAACCATGACTACAAATGCAGAGAGGAGGTATTGACGAATTGATGACTTTTTTCTTTCATCATCAACTCCTCTTGAAGTTCGGGATGGGGGCATTGAGGAACTCATCATCAAGAGAGAGGTGTTTATTTATACGAAATTGTTTTCATTTGAAGAACATGAACAGGATATACAGAATGCATTAATCGATGAGGAAAAAAAATACAGAACTTATATACTAGTTCCCAATTGAAAATCTGTGACAGTGTCTCAGTCCAAAATGACCCACAACACGACCTATGACTCCTAAGACAGTTACATTATGCAAATCATTCAACCATAGCGCCAGTCCCCCTTTTTTACAATTTCTGAAACTGTTAAACGGGAGGGTCATAGTCGGAGGAGGGGGGGTCAATTAATTTCCGTATTTAAGAAGGAGAATGGTCGAGGTCCAACAAACTGATCAAAGCTCGTAGTCTGTAGCTAAAGAAGGTAACACAGAAAATGTAACACAAGCTATAAAATTTATTTGTAGAACTGTGCAGTCATTGCGTTCAGTGGGGGAGGGGTCTTAAAATTGGCCAAAATTAATTAACCCCCCTGTTTATTATGGTTTTTAGAGTACTTTATAATGTGCATAGTAATAGCATGGTATAGTATTTTACTAATGTAATGTTGCAATTGTGACTTCAAAGAAGTGCCACAAATTTTTTGAAACAAATCATATCTTTTTATTCTCTTGAAATCATATAAGGCCACCCGCACTCCTGTTTTTGAGTACTAAAAGAGTTTGCCGCCTTACTATTTCACACATATACATGCATACACTCTTTTTATTTATAAAAGCATAACGTTTATATGCATACTGAGGCTGAGAAAATTAAGCATAATGCTTATCATACACCGAGCCTCAGAAAGTTTGACATGCATTATTCCTTGAGCTTCGTCAACTATATCTAGCAAACGTTCGAGCTTTAGAAAACTTTTTCAAAACTGGGAACGTGAATACGGATAATGGACAATTTATCAATCTGTCTTCCATACACAATAGCCGTTTGAGGTCCCAAGGACTTTCTACCTTCCGTCGTAGAAGGTCATTGGATGTTCGAAAATATGATGTTTGAAAGTTTGGCGTTCCGAAAGCGTGCACTAAATTTAGACACTACTCGATTAAGCATACCGCTAAGCTACCTTGGGGCTCAAATCGGAAAGAACATAAGCATATTGAGCCTCAGCAAAATTACTCAATGCTTACAAAAAAGAGTGTATCAGATTATTAACTCATCATGGCCTTATTCGCACAGAAAATTCTGCTCTGTGGAAACTCGCCTTAAAATGAGGAGGGGTGGGCAAATAAAACATCATGAGTATGTTGTTTCTCTGCCAATTAAAATGAGGAGGTGTGGGCAAATAAAAACATCATGAGAATGTGGTTTCTCTGCCAACGGAAGGTAATTCGAAATCAAGATTTGCTATTTTATAGGTCAGGGTTTTATGCAAAACGTGTTAAAAGGAAGGTGTAAAACTATGTTCAAAAATTTATAAGCAGGTTCTGCAAAATCGAAAGTAACAACATTCATTAGAAAAAAATAAATAATTACAGGTGAAACTGATTCCCAGCCTAAGAGTATGCTAGAATCATGCTTATTTTTTGTCGGAAAATGTGAGCCTCAAAACAAATGGTGTAGTAAATGCAGGTTTGACTTTCTTTGCTGGTACTCCATCACGCTTCAAATTGAATGTATGATGTCAATGTCAACACTCACCAAATATACTGGAAAGACATTCTAATTTCAAATAAATGTGTTTCATTGGAGCAAAAAATGGTTTCATTCATCAAGTGTTCCACTTATTTGACTAAAGATTTCATAAGGCACATACACAGCACAAGAAAAAGTGGTTCTATTCAGTGAAAATTCCACTTATCTTTAGTTCCACTTATCAAGCGCAGACTGTACTGAGTTTTGAAAAATCTGAAAACCCTTAAGCACACAGATATTGTAAAGTTATAATGAACTTTTATAAAAATAAATTGAAAAGACTTGATAAAACTGCTCGTGTAACAATGAAAAACTTGAAATACTTCAGATTTGTGAACTTGGACAGAAAATTTCTTTGTGATAAAAGTGAAGACTATTAAGCCAGATCACAGCCTCTTTTTCATGCAGTCACTTGCTTAGCTAGTTCATATGCAGATCACAAGCAAGTTTGCGCAGCTAGGTGACTGAGTCGAAAACAGCAGATCTCACTGCAATGTTTACAGTCAGATATGTAACAATGCCTATTTTCAAATTCGGAAAATCAGTTACTTTCTGTTAATTGCAGCACCAAAATAAAATGTCCAATTATAAAGAATCAGGCAGTATCACAATTTAAAATATGGTTGGAAAATCGGAAATCCGACTCATTTACATGTCACAGTGGTTAAACCGACTGTGCGAAGTAGATTTATGCCAAGCAAAGCATATCCAGCTTGCAACTTGTGATCTTTTGACTACAGACTTTTGCTACTGGCCATGAGAAAACAGGTACATGCAAATCACTGCTTTGAAAGAGATAATTCACCTTAATTGGATCTCTGAAAGTTTTGCTTCCGGTCATAGTGGACACTGAGGGTCCAACCCCCTGAAACACCTCCCCCACACACACACACACCAAGATGAAGTTACCCATTGACTTCAAATGCGCTGACCCTCCTCCCCCCTCCCTGACGTCATCATTTATGAAAGTGAACAAACATAAAATAATTTTGTTACACCTACTCCGGATACAATAATACTAATGGGTAAAACTTTGCTCTATAGTAACTATCAACACCGATAAACATAGCATAACAGAGGTAACAGTGGCCTGTTACAGGCAGAAAATTTTGAGCTAACGAGTTGGGTCACCCTTAAAAATTGCTTTATAATAGGCTATTGTGGATGTTTACATGTTTACCCCCCTCCCCCAAGGAAGCAGGGGGTGAATGGTTTTGAGTTTGAAGAGACGGGCATATTTGTTGCTACACCGATGATCATAACTTCATCTGGCCGAACGACCTTTAATTTTTTAATAAATTGAGTTTCTGATGCCACTACAGGCTTACCTTTAAATTACACTGTTTTATAAGTGCAGCATCCCTTCACCACAAAGACCCATCTTTTGTTGACAGCACGGACTGGACACCCTAAAAAAACAAAAATAACAATAAAATATCCAAAGTATTATGGTTTCAAAAACTGAAGGTGTCTCCAAAATTGAGCATTTGAAATCAGTGTGATTGGAAAGTCTTCTTAGAGATTTACCAATAGAAGGAATCAACTCCAATAGAATCGGCTCTAATAAATATTGTGGGGGTTACTACTGAAAAGCAATGGTAAAATAACCAGTATTTTGAATATAAAACATTCAGCTCCAAGTTGTAGTATTCAAAAGACACAGCTACATCTATTGTTCCACAGTTAATCTGAGTCAGGACCACACCCTAATAGAATGCTTATGAGTATTTGATAGGATATTGAACTGTCAGGGTTCTGCCCACGGTGGGCGGCACTGGGCGGTACCGCCCACCACTGGTCATCAACCGCCCACCACTCCATGAAGTTCTTCAGTGTCTTTAATCATTCTGACATATTGACAGGTGATCTTAAGTTCTAATCAAAAAGAATATAATATGCGCTCAATTCTCCTGACTTTTTCAGAGGCATGACTTTGTTTGAAATGACGCTAGGCAGATTCAATTTTAAGTTATTTTCAGCCTGAAATGATCTTGAAGTTTTAAAACTTTTAGGGCTTCACTTGAAACCTGGAGCTTTAAGGAGAGTGGCTGCACTGCATACTGTAATTCACCTGGCACTTACAAAATCCTAGGCCGAACCCTGGTATATAACGGTAAAAATGTGGATCAGACTTCGCAGTTGTTCTCCACTGTAAACTAACTCTAAATACCACGAAACTTGGTTGTTGAATCAAAATAAATACTCTTCGAGTACAGAACGACTGCTCCCCATCACTGTGTGTCTTGACTACGCTACAATCAACAATCTTCCATAGCCACATACCGATTAGCAATGTCCAATACCAATTACTTACAAAGTAAAAACTATTACTTCAAACACAGGCATGTGAGTGGGTGGTCACGAGATTCCCAGAAAAGTTTTGTTGGGTGTTTCGCTGATTTTTCCATCACTCGGAGCCGCCATCATGGTTGGCAGCGAGGAGAAAATGTTGACCTTTTACCTCCCAAGAAAGCCGGAAAATGCACTTTCAAACTCAAACTTGTTGTAGCTGAGCTCCAGAGCTTCACTTCACCTCAAGGTCCAGTTGTTCTTATGGTGCACCAGAATCACCTCCGAAACTTGTACAAGAAAGATTACATTCTAGTTATAAGAGCTTCATCCTTTCATGGCATGCTTCATGCTGCAACACTGTACATGCTGGACAGCTCAGACAAATTTGGGTTTGATTTTTGTCAGCAAGACTTTGCAAGTCAAAGAATGCTATGATGTACGAATCTCTGCCTGAGAATTAATTATCATTTCTCCACGCATAGCTTGACATAGTAACCATTTTCTCCAGATTTGTTTATCTTTGCTAAAGTATACCTTGATTACCCGGAAATCCCGGAGATTTCACATGCCCGCAAACAGTTACATCTAAGACAGTATACGGACAACACAATACTTTGATGTTGCTAGGACAAGTTACAATCAAGCTTCACTGAACAGAGTATTAGACAGCTGGGCAAACATTAATATCAACTATAAATAATTTTTGTCTCTGTCACATGTAGAAAAGGCTCTGTACAGAGCATATACAAAAAAACAAGTAAACATTGAACTCAAAATTGCTTAAACCAACCTAGCCTGATATAATGGCAAAGCGTGGTCTAAAATGTATGAGAAATATGCTAATACAAGAATTTCCTTAGTCCGAACAAAGTTTAACCCTATCTAGGCCGGGTTATTTTGACTAACCGTGAGCCGGGGGGGGGATAGATCATCCCACCACCCTAAAATCTATTCTAGAGATACTTACAGCATGAAACTTGGTACACATATAGTTTAGCCCTATTATAGTCGAACTACATCAAAACCGTTGACTGGACACCTGTTCAATCGCTTTGACGTCAGCATATTCAATAGGTGGTTGCATAGTTCTATGATTTCCAGATTTTTCGAAAATCTGGCCAAAACGACAAATCCGGAAAAAAATTAACTCAAACACCCGTTATGCCCTTCAATCTAATGAATAGCTTCCATACTAATCATTTTAACACATTTAATCACAGAAAATAGTAAGCAAATTGATATTTTAGCGTTCGATAAAATACTCAGAATTTCCAATCAGAGAGACAAAAGGTGCTGACGTCATCAGATTTTACGTTGAAAAAAAATGTTTTCTATGAAATTTGATAGACAACTAAATTTTATGAAAAGTCATAAGATATGAACGCAAGATGTTTTACCGTTGAGAAGATATTCAACATTTTCTCCAAGGGGGGATGATTCATCCCCCCGGCCTAGATAGGGTTAAAAGACGAACAAGAAAACTTGGTAAGGACATGCATAATTCATTCATTAATTTATTAACTAGCGAAGACAAGCTATGATTGCCTAACTTTTGAACAGATGTAACACGATAAGCTTACCCGCTTAGAATCACAGGCACCAGCAAAGCAGTTTATACAATTCTCTCATTTCTTAGATCAAAGTTGACATAAACGATAGAAAACCTCCACAGCTATAGGACTGCATTTTTGGTCTTTTCTGAATCAGGCGATTCCAAACGTTTGCATTACGTAGAGCACTTGGTGTGAATCAAAAAGTGCACAAATATGTATGTATAGTGTTGTGTTTTAATAAAAAGGACAAATGATCATACTTTTTCCTGATTTTCTCATTGTGTGCGTTATTCACACCAAAATTCAGGCTAAGACGTGGCAAAAAGGCCCCACCTATGCTTCGATCATACCACACCACATTAATACCATTCAGACAATTTGTGCCACCAAGACAAAAAAAATACTCAATACTGCAAGCATAACTCACTTGATTATACCTTCAGAAGTATGATAGGTACCTAATGAATATCAAAGTCCCTTGAATATTCCCTGACATCAATGAAAAGGTGACGAAGCTGATTTTACTGCCTGATATTCTCGGCAAATATTAACACACTAAAAGTTCCCTTTAATCCTGTTGGCTTTCACTGTTCACTGGCACTAGCTATACACACTAAATGTTCTCTCATTTCATGGCAACTCACTAGCAAATTGTGACCGTATTCCAATAACATACAACGAGTAAATTTTTCTCTCTTTCTTCAGAACATTAGCTAACCTATCGGCCTAGCTAGATCGATAGGACTAGCTAGCTAGGTATATATACCTATAGCTGGCTAGCTCAGCTGCAAGCAGTGGTGTGTCTTCAAAAAGCTTTGGTTTGCAATAGCAACTGTTTCCTTGAAGTTTTTCCATAGCTAGCTAAGCATTCCAAGAAGTGCATCTGAGAACAGACAGAGCTAGTCAACCAATTTATGATAAATTCCCACCCTCCCAACTTTATAGCCTAATATCCCGAGATTAGATAAAACTAAACAAAATGATCGACAGAAATCATCAAAATATTCCCTTGCTAATAATCTCAAAGTTCCCACGGAAATATCAAGTACGTCCATCAAGATAAATGACGATACACACCTCACCTGTATTTACACCGCCGAATCATCACGTCCGGCATTTATTCATCAACTACCCGCTTTGCAGGATCCTGGCACTAGAGCGCGAAACGGAAAGCTAGCCACGGTTAGTGCGGAAGTATAAACAACACGCGAATTTTGCAAAATGACTTCCCAAGTCCAGACCAGGAGCTTCCACGCTTGATCTTGAGCGCAGACATTAAAATTTGAAACTTTTGAAATGCGTTTTTCTATCCCTTCTGAAATTATTAAACGAATACCAGAGCTGGGGTAATCAATCGTAGCTGGGATTCTGATCAATTTTTCTGCTGCCGGTATCAATCCGATTGGTGAAGGTATTTTAGTAATGATTGTAGCCAGGAGGTTAAAATCACCTCCGCTTGATTGTAGATATCACTTATCGCTAATTCTGCCGACTAAGGTTTTTATGCGTCTTTTTTATAAATCTTACCAAAATAAATGAATGTTGCATTGGTAACAGAAAGAACACAAGATATAGGCAATACAGGCGAAAAAGCAAAATTTCGTAATTAACCCTATCTGACGCAGGGGGTGGGGGCTTTTTGGCACCCCTGCCATGTTTCGCGGAGAAAAATGTTTTTGGGAACGTTTAAGAAACCAAGATTTATTTTTAATGTCATAGAATTTAATGATACGTATTCTGACCAAATTTGATGCATTTTCGGTCAAGGGGTCAAGTGACATGGGCAAATTTCCCAATATGGGTAGAAAATTCAGGGAACATGCAAAACCCCCCGAAATTCGACATAGAAAGATAAATTTGCAAATCAGGTATTTGCGGAGAAAATGCGTGAAAGCTATTTAGCAAATGTTTATCAACGAAAGACAAGAAGGAGTTCACCACATACGCATTGAGAAAGATTACGAGCTCAGGCAGGTTGTTTGATTAGTAATAGGAAAATTAGTTGTATTTGCTTTTGATCAGGTCATGAGATCAAAGATGAGATTTTCATATATTTTTCGTGGATTTAATTTTGCGAATTTAGCGAAAATTTATAAAATTCACAAGAATTAATCAATGCAACAAAAATCCAACAATCCAAACAATATTGATAGGGGAGTGAGGGGGAAATCGACTGAGTCAGTTGACGTTTTCTCATCTTTTTTGTCCACCATTGTAGTAAACGCATCTACAAATTACACTGAAAGGAAAAGTTCAGAAAACTGACGCCAGTCCATATCGTTTATTTTCAGGAAGATCGTCTCCACGTCGTAATTTCGACGTCGATACAACGTCGGATTAACAATGTTTGGACGACTTCGGAATGACAATGTCTTTCCGACGTCGCATATTGGTTGGTTTATTGACGTCATGTTCACAACGTCGCAATGACGTCGTCATTTGGTCAGCCGACGTCGCAACCGAAATACAACCAATATGCGACGTCGGCACGACGTCGTGTGCCCACTGGGGAAGTTAGCAATGCGTGGAATCCACACCCCCCACACTTTGTACTACCTGAAAAGCCCATACTCCGTAGGGTTTACAAAATACTTTAACAGGGCCTGTTTTGAACAATGCCAAATTTCGGCAGTATCAGTGCTTGCTACAGTATCTCTCTTTAAATTTCATGCTATTTGATAAGGAGATTTGAAGCCTGAACTCATGATTTAGTTTCTTACAGAGGAGTGTGCTCAAGAAAAACATTCAAACGCAACTCAGCCAACTCGTCGTACGTGGATCAGATTAGAATTCCTGTCTACTGCAATTAGGTGGTGAAGACAATAATTGTAATCAGGAAAGATACTGGACGGTCATTCCGGACGATCGACAAAAAATTGGATCTAATAACGAGCGTTTTAGTTTACAAATGGAAAAGCGTTTTAGTCCATCTACCGAACGAAGACGTAATCATAGAGCACACCCAAAATAGCGATAGCAGCTGTACCACTCAAAGCTCTAGAAAAATCAGAAAAAGCTTAGTAAAGTCATCTCGATTCATAGCTTCTGACAACAATTACCTGACAGAATGCAGCAGCTTTAATCCCTCTGGTGTCCCAGCAATAGTTTCTACGAAGTCATGGCTAGCACCTAAGCATATTATTAGACAAAATACCTAACAGAGTCTGAACGAGAAATTTCAATTGCAATGTAAAGGAAGCAAAGAAAAAGGCCTCGTTCGAATCACGTCCTGCATCATACGGTAGTTATACGCGGTGCGCTAAACCATCTTAGTCAGCCAAATCAAACTGACTTGAAAAATTAAAAAACAAGAAGAAAACGTCAATGGTTTATTTCTGATGGTAATAAAGGAAAAAGATCCAGAAGTGCAAAATCTATCTATTTGTCTGGTAGACTTGTTCCATGATGTTGAAGGGAACCCGAGGTTCAAAATCGAATAAATCAGATTCAACACAGCGTATTAAATGATGATGGAGACTATTCTTCATCTTTCATATTTCAACTCTCCAACTCGTATCATTTACCTCAATCGACAGTATCAGAAACATAGGGCAGTTCGCAATGGCGGCCAGCATTTAATTATTACAAATAATTACGTACGTCAATTTGTTGAAGCTAATTCTGCAGACACGGCTTCCAAAGGACAGCATGGCGGCATATGTTGCACATAATCTGCTGTTCTTCGCTGCGACTTTTGCGAACAGCACTCGTTGTCTGCAACTTGTTTATTCTCTCTCCACCGTTCAAATACAACTGGGGGAAATATTGCTTTCTACGCAAAAAAGTACAGTGCATTTTGTGCTACACGAGTGTGGATTCCCCCTATTCACAAAGGACAATAGCGAAGTCCAGATCGACTGCAAATCGCATCGTTAAAGTTGCACAACAATTACCCACGCCAACAAATGCCATAACAGCTGCGCATTCTCAGGTAAGCAAGAGAGATGGCTTCACTAGGAACTATCCTGCCCTACGCCTTTGAGCCGTGACCCAATGATGATGGAAGTGAAAGAGGGGAAAATATGTCCAACTCGATTGTGTACATACCGCGACTAGGTTACCATCCATTTGCATGGTGTAAATGTACCAAGTGCGTTGAAGTGGCATCAAAGCACGATTGCGTGTGTTGCCTGGAGGAAGACATTAGTATTGAACTAATCGGAGCAGAAACAGGCAAGTACCATAGTTCTGGTGCACAATGCTGAGTACTTCATGTGCTAAAAATTTTCATATTCAGATACAATACACTAATGGGAAGAATGAAAAATGAAAGACTTTCTTGGGAGGAATGAAGAGTCAATTCTGGTCACAACTAAGAGCTATGCCATGTTCTAAGATGAATCCAGGGACACCTGCGGATCTGACATACAGAACTTTAAAGTGAAACCTGCATCTACAATTGCATGCTGTATACAAACATATTCGAGATCATTCCCACGGCCGCATCAACTTCGGACAATATATTTTCTCTTCATTAGCATATTTCGGATATTTCATTTGTTTGACATTTCAAAATTTGTCAAGATGTTTAGTTTGCCCTTGATGACGGCGAAAATAATTCCTGCATTGAACATTATCTTTGACCTGCCTATACAATTAATTTGTTTAAACGTTGTTTTTTTTGTGAGAGCATACCTTTTTGGACCACAATTTTTTTTGTAAGAAACCCGTTTAAAAGAAACCGACTAGTTTCAAAAATCTGAAACCTTTGACGACTTTGATCTTTGACACAAAAGCGAACATAGAAGTTAAATAAACGCAAGAAATATTGCAAATAATAACTGTTATTTTTAGTTCCAAACAGAGTGGCAAATATAAATATACATGACAATATCGATGCATAAGAGTACGAACTTACTTTCAAATATGATGAATTATTGAAATCAGAAGAAGAAGAAGAAGAAGAAGTTCTTTGGTTGAAAACAGTACAAGGTAGTTTTTGAAAAAAAAACTTTAATCTAACAACGTTCCACTAAATAAGCCGAGCTTCCACAAATAAAATTGCATACCTCAAAGGAAATGTTTTTTTTTTCAGACTTTTCAGCTTTTGGCCAAAACCGCAAATTCTGAATTCCTTTTTGTACATCTGAAAATAGTTAACCATGTTAAACCATATTGAAAAAAAATATAGTAGCTAAAATTCCGAGAGCTTAATAAAACATGCATTATTTATCAATTACCTTTGAACTAAAGTCTATTTTCTCTCACAGTGGTAATTATAGTGCCCTAAAGTTTTATTTTCATTCGAAAATAACCTCCCAAAAAAGTTATAAACAGTGTAGGCAGCGCATATATATTCCTCTGAAATAACTAGTTTAGCATGTACTGTAAAAATTAATTCCCGCGAAAGGGCCGAGAAGGTTAACCATGAACATTAATGCCCGCAAGAATGTGTTCCCTTAAGATACAGAAATCAAAACAAGCAACAAAAAACGATTGTGAACTTGGTTTGACTAATATGCGGGTATGAAAGCGGTCACAACAGCTTGCGCTCACGTTTCTACAGGGAATTTTTCACATGTTTTGAGGGAATGCCCGGCATACGAAAAGCTACCTTTTTGTTCGAATACAGAATATCTTAGGCTCTACTCATCTTGCTTGAAGTACTTGGTTGGAGACTGTTAGCGTGCCAAGAGATGAGAAAAGCTTGGTGATGGAGTTTCTGTAGCGTGAAACGAGATGATTGACTGTGCTAAACCAACTGTTTCTCGCACTGCAGTTACCTAAGGGAAGTATTTCGTTTTTATACCTATCGTAGGAGTTCAACCGATGGAGGGAACTGAACAAGTTACTGAGCCAGTAGACTGTTTCAATCAATCCTCAAAAGCTGCATGTAAGTATACTTAGCGTCTAGTTTTTACTGCAGCTAACCAATTAGTTCGCGTCACTGCTGCGGATACCATTTTGACCCGGAGCAAGCCAAGAATTTACGTCACAAAGAAGCCAAGCTTTTTCCTCGATGGAGAGGGAAGGGCTGGGAAGCTTGGGTGTGAAAAGTAGAATTTCTGTGGTAACAATATGCTTACAGACGGAAATTATTACGCCGATGTTTGTTTTATGGACCGGTAAGTAAATCAAGACTTGGTTAATTTTTTTCCTCGAGTTCCCTTTAACTGTTCAAAATGCAGTTAGTTCTCGAACTTTTCTGCAAGATGTGTGCAAATTACTTTGCATTCACATTCATCGATTATCAAGTATTCCCAATGATGGCATGTGGATAGATAAAGTACATCTAGCAGACGAAAGAGAAGATGGTGTTCACGACTGTTTAAAAGTTAATATTTACCAAGCATGCGAGAGAACTGTGTAGAAGAACAGAACAGGAACTTAATTCTGCTCTGGTTGGGCTTTTTGATGTACGTTAAAAGGTTTAGGTGGAGGTAAAATTATAAG
>JAOBRC010336794.1:0-12989 GCA_027575255.1 Scolionema suvaense
TTGGATGTTAACGACAATGCCCCAGAATTTTCTGCACTTGAATTCAGTGCAAATATTACCGAGAACAATCAAACTGGGTCTATGATAATGCAACTAAAAGCTACAGATCTTGACTTGGTATGGGGTGTTATTTTTTTCTGCATTTAGACTCAAACTACAGTCGAGCCTCTAATAGCGGCCACCACCACATAGCGGCCACCTCCCAATAACAGCCACTAACTTTCAGTCCCAAATGCTCGGAAAAGCGGCCACCTCCCAATAACGTTCAGTGGCCACCTGGCGCCGTCCCAAATGAAAAACGTAAATTAAGTTTGCCTCTAGAAGTGACCACAGAAGTATTTGTTCTACTTTTTGTCTACAAAAATCTGATGTTTAATATGCAATTTTTGGTGCTAAGGCATAGATTACACTTCGTCCTGAAAAAAAACTGAATATTTTGCTTTATTTTACCCAAACTTTCAAAAAATAGCCTTATTCTGTGTCTTCAATTTTTGTAATGCAATCAAGACCTTTTCTAGTAAGCCTCTGAATAGCGGCCACCTCCCAATAACGGCCACCTCACTTTGGCTGTAAAAGTGGCTGCTGTATTGTGGTCCAGATTTTGATTCGCAATAGAATTTTAGCTCATAGTCACTTGTTTTATGTGATGAGTGCAACGATGCCGGCAAATGTGTGGACAACCAAAGCTTTGTTGCCATTAGAAAGTTTCCCCAGACAAAATGTGCTGCATTTTTCTTAGTAAATTTTTGTCCTGGCAATGTCTGTGCAAACCATACTTTTTTAGCATGAAAATGGAAAGATCACATACAGCATAGCATCGATATCTCCGCCTTCCGATTGCTTCACCATTGGATTCGCTGACGGTTGGTTGCAAGCCACGTGTGGGTTGGACAGAGAAAGTGTACATTTTTATAAGGTACGTGGTTAGAAATATGTGTAAAATGTACTTGTAACAGGTAAACTGTAATGGCTTTCTGTAAGATGATCTGTTGAAATTATTTTGTGAACAGAAAAAGATAATGAGTAAAAGCTTGGCTGTAATTATCATATTGGCAATGAGATGGACTAAGAGGCGGCTGATTTTTAAATTTTTTCATCTTGTCCGTTTTTGGATACGTTTTTACAGGTATGTGGGTCCATATTAGCCCCAACTTGACCGGTAAGCTCTAATAAAAGTACTGCATAATGAAAGAAACTGCTTTTCCTGTCAAGGGGTATAAAATATATTTGAAAATTAAAGCTTTGTTTGTTCAGATTTTATAGTCCGGCAATACTTTACATATTTTTTACAAAGTTTCCCTGCCACAAGTTCGAGATGGTTTCCTGGTGTAAGCACGATTTGCTGCCTGTGGCACGTTTATAGTCGCTTTTCTAAAACTGACGATGTTCCTGCTTGTCAAATTTGGCCTTCTGAACTTGCTTCGATAAAAACTTAGGGTGGGGGATGGTTGATTTTAACCCTTCTATATAGTATGCAGGGTTTTATGCTGCCATTTTTATTGACAGCCGTTTCTTTCTCCAAATTGAGTTTTGATCTTATTAAGAGAACAGTTTTGGATCATGAGATGTAAAGATTTTGTTTTGTGGTACTTTTAAGGATGAAATTATTATTGTGTACAACAGCCTGAACTCGAAAAGACAGTTTCACGTATAGAAAACTGTGAAAAAGTTCATCATAATTGTGAGAAATGTCTACAAATCACCTCTAAAACTCAATTAAATTGAGTTTTGACGTCCGTGTATCGGACCTCATTTATTGGCTAGATGAAGCCCTGAGTATGACAGGGGCCCAAAGAAACTATGAGTAACTATCGCAGATAGATAAGACGTAGTCGTGTGTGACACTCAGGAATGTTGTGTTATGGTACCTTCATAAATTATGCTCCTGCATTGTCTTTAAAGGGGCAGGATCCGAGCGGTGTCTGAGCTATATTTTTTTTGAGCAAAATTAGTTCTATTCAACGTAAAAGCAACCACAGTGTAGGTCTCACAGGGTTGCGACTCAGTCTTCACAAAAAAGTTATGTTTTTTGGCAAATTGGAATTATAGGGGTTTGACCAGGATCTGAATTTAAGGGTTGATAACGAAATTCAAGAATTGAGCATAAAGATGAAGATAATTTTCTTTTGGTAGTGCCTATGGCTGAAATACTTTACATTAAGAGTTATTGTGGCAATACTGGTACTTTCCATAAATAATCTCAAAACTTTGATTTTAACGATTCTATCGGATCCTAACAAATTCACTAACAAATTCTCAGTATCTTATGGAAGGGACCAATGCTGACATCTACATGTTATCCACTCTATAGCCTAGTATACTGTCGTAAGCTGGCATAATGTGAAGGACCATAAGCCTAGTCCTTTATAGTGCTTAATATAGGTCCGGTAGTACTCGAAGTGTGTAGTGGCGAGGGCCACAACTGGAAAATTGACCCATCTTTTATTAGATGTTGTGAAATACTGATTTGCTGTTACGCCACCAAGCTTGACAACTCTCAAAATCTGGGTTATTTATAAGTCTTGATTGCTGAAAATTGCCTTTCCAGTTTGAAAAGTTGCATTTGCATTACATTTTAGGTCATTTTATATGTAGCATGAGACAAAAAGTTGACTCATGGTTAGCGAATTCTAGTTTGTCACACCCACCCTCTGTGGCTGCATGTCCCCATAATATCATCTCCGTCATGTGACCTTCTCATTGTCCCATCGAAAGAAAACTTAAACGATAATTCGTCGGGGTCAATCTTCTCTACTGTGGATCAAGCTGTGTTATTGCCATAAGCATATAGTCTTCTTATGAATGTTTTTGTTTTTTCTCTCAGATTCAAGTGCGAGCTCAAGATGGGGGACATCCTGTTATGCTGTCATCCTTAGCCATGGTCAATGTAGATGTTCTTGATACTGATGATAACCTACCGAAATTCGAAGTGAAGAATTACAGGTAACATACCGCCGAGCCTTTTTATTTGCCTTTTTGTCTTTCAGCATCTTTTTGTATCGGAAGATGAGAAATGTTTTCTATAAGGTGTAGATATAACGAGTGGAATTGAACACAATCGCACAATTCATTCCGATGTTTCTATTAGGCCTTAGTGATAATGACTTTCCTTTGAAAATTTTTATCCATCAGTTTCCGTTAGCCCTACGGAGTATGGCCTTTTTCTGTTAGTGTGGACTACGTGGGTTACTATCATATGTAATAATCATGCCACACCCACAAAACGTGGTATAAATACAGACAAAAATCTCATAACACCATTTCAGGACCGAAATGTCCTTGATGTATTCGATTTGCTTGCTACAGCTGATCATTGACAGGGCAGTTATCTGCTCTGACATATTTGTTGTAATTACAAGCTCTTTATGGGAAATGCTCTCTGGGCTGCTCGAAAAATTTGATATCTCGAGAACTAGGATAGACATTAGCACCAAATTTGTTTTAGATGAAAACTAAGTCAATTTGCGAAAAAGTCAACAAAAACCAAGCCCTTTGCGCTGCGAAAAAAACATGCAAGGGCAGTAGATTCCACTCCATCCCCTGCCCCATACTCTATAGGATTAAATGGCTGATAGATTTTCTGTTGCAGCACGTATGTTTAAATCATGCAGTTCTTTGGCAATGTTTCGTAGTTGGTGTACCAGCTTCTGATTCCTTCTGTTTTCCTTTCCAATTGAGGGTGTTCATCCTCCAATAGTTGCATTTTTCATTTGTTCTGTTTGGATTATGTATTTATGTTTTTTGCTCTACATGGTTAGATTTTTCTTTTCTTTCCTTTTCTTTGCTAGCTTGACTTTGCCTTGTACATTTTGTCTCGTGACAGTTTGATGTGCAATATAAATCAATGGTAATTCTTGTCAGAACGAACGGTCACTGCAACTTCGGACCTTTATCAGGGCCTAACCTGAAAAAATCTTATGTTAGGTCTGTTCTTTACCAAAAGGGCGCTTTGGCGAATAGAATCTTCCAGAAATGGACTAGTTGTCATCATGCAAGACCACATCCTTATTGTCAGACGACGAATTTTTTGCCTTTTATGATAATTGTTCTTGGTAGGGTGATGTGTTCTTGACTTACTACTCGTCATATTTGTCATAAATTTTTATGTGATACTGATTGCAGATGTAGCATCCAATGCTATGATTCATGTCTGAACGCGTTTCTATTTTATACATTTTTATATATATATGATGGGAAATCTATTGTATTTGAATATACTGGGAACCTATGATTTTAGATTTTCTGTCCCTGAGAACACACTGACTGGTAGTGTCGTTGGGAGGATAGCTGCTCACGACGTTGATGACGGAAGCAAGTGCAAGCATTGTCGCATTCAATCTGGAAACGAAGATGGTATGATAATCTCCACTGTGCTTCATTTGTTGGCTGTTTTAACGATGTTCTGATTGCTTGAATGGTCGCTTTTTGTTGAGCCTGATCAGCAAGTTGTCATTGATATCACAAGGCCTTAATTTTGACTCAGGATCTGTGGCGAATGTCCTTGTTACCAGTCCTCCTTGCCCTCCTTTTCGTCTTGTATAGATGCATTTCAAATCAATTGTGCAGAAATATCACATTTGGCTTCAATTGTTGCAATTTATAAGATTGTACCCTTATAAGCTTTATGCTTTCTGGAAATGCATCTCTTTCTCTCTTCAACAATATACTCCTTATCAGGAAGATGGATTAAATATGGTATTCGGTAAGGTGGTCCTATTATTCAGTCCATGCAGGGTACTATAATATATTGCATGAGGAATTGGGGATATTACTCTGCATTGGCTATTGTTACTTTCTCAGTGTTGATCAGACTAGAGGGCGTTATCGGAAGTAAGCCTGGTTTGCTTCTGTAAACTTTTTTTTTGGAAGAACAACTTTTTGGAATATGATGACTCTAAAATTTGCATGAAAATTAAGAACAATCTAAGAACAAACCCAAGTTGGGCTTCATCTTGAAAATTAAAAGGGGACAATGGTCAAAAATGAAATTTTAACAGATGATAGAGCACAGTAAAACATGAGATTTCCCATCAACATCATTACAAAAGCTTGCTTAGCTCTATAGATATTTGCTCTTAAAGTTCTGCAGCTACCATCTTGATTTTTCATGATTTCATTGGAGTCTGTTGCCAAGCATGACTATTTCCTTAGTAACACAAAACCGTATGTTATTTTCTATATTGGATCTTAAACATATTTGCTTAGGTTTGTAATGAAATGAAGGAGAGAACTCTTTACAATAGTTCAATGTGGAGTATTTTGGAAACAAAATGTAGATAAGTTGAGTGAGACACCAGTGATATCATGCATAATTAGTAGGAAGATGGTAGCTGCTGGACTTTGGGACTAAATATGTCCAAAACTACACAAGCTTTTGACATGAAATAAAAACTGTATGTCACGTTTTGTTGAGTTCTATCATCTGCTAAAATTTCATTTTTGCTCACTGTTCCCCTTTGAGAAGAACAACACCATTTTTTAGTGAGGATGTTCAAATTTTATAAGCTTTTTTATTCAAATTTTATAATTGATGAAAAGACTAGATGAGGAATTAAGACATGTATCATTAACTTTTTACTTTAACTGATCATTCATTTACCAATAGAGTATTTGACGCCCGTATTGCCTTTTGAGATAGAACTAATAGGAACAAATGAGGATGAAAATCGGAAAAATATATGAACGACGAGCCTCAGCTCAAACGTATTGATTCTTATTAAAAGAAGATTGCAGTACTGATTCTTGCTTTACTGGTGTTTAGTGAATACGAGCCGGACTCAACTCAACACCTCTGCCTGACTCATGACTATCTACTTCATGCCAGTTAGAAGAGCATTTTCGCTAAGAGGCAACATTCTTAACTCATAATCTGAGGCACTTTTGATCTGTTTTTCGTTCCATGCTGTTTTGTTCGAACAAACCTATGTTTACATAATTCTTATGCTTTCCGGTAGTGTTAAATATCACCATCAGTTTCCATTTGCCTTGGTCACTAATGCAATTGTTTTTGTTTTCCTGTGTACTTAGGCGTGTTCACTCTGGTCATCTCTACTGGTGATATTGTTCTGGTGAAAAAACTAGATCGTGAAGTAAAAGATGATTATACGCTTGTTGTGCAATCGTTGAATGGACCACAAGATAGCGGAGGTATATACTGGATTTTAGTCTTATACCTGGTTTTTTGGTTGGTTTTTGTTTTTTTGTTTGACCTTTGAATGGTCTACTGGTAAATCTACTTCTGTTTGTATATCTTTGATTGTTGTAGTGTGATACTTCGGATATTTGCCACAGGTTGGACTCTTACAGACTGCGTTCCTAGAAGAATTTTTAGAATACTTTTTCCTCTCAGAAATCTGTGGAAATGAAAATTTTTACTTATTTTCTAACAGACAGGTTTTCAAGCTACAACTGTTTATGTACTTTTATGGTGGATTAAATTTTATCTTGCTTTCTTTTTTGTTCGCTTATGCGTAAGGCCAAGTCCTGTTGACAGGGAAGTAAGTAAACAAGTAAATAAAATGCAGTCCGGTTATCTGAGGATGGAGATTTCAGTATCCCCATTGCACTTTCGTTGGACTTGAAGTTAAGTAAGTCTTGTTTTTTTATTCTCCTTCAAATTCAGCATTTGATGAAGCTGTGGTACACATGATTGTCTCTGATGTCAATGATAACTTGCCTTCTTTCTCCAAGAGCAAGTTTTTTGCAGGTATGTATAATGTTGCGTTTGTAGACACCTACATTGCACATCCCTATTCAGGATGAGCTTTTTGCATTCCCTAATCAGCAATAGAAGAGAGCCAAAAATGCCGTCCCCTCTCCCTCTGCTTAGTTTCTGTGTAACTAGCTGTGCCATAATGATGAAACTTTGTAGGAATACTGTCCCACGTATCACGAATAAAAAAACTGTGATGACAAGTGTAAATTGCATCATGTGATCTATTCATCGGGTCATCTTTTATATACACCTCAGCAACTCTCTGTGATTTTGGTGAATTTTGTGATATATTTGGGTCAACAGAATACCACACCTGCCATCAAATGCAAATTGCTTCTCGAAACTGTGGTGCTTTGTAAAATAGAGGTAAAAGTCACAAAGTTTCAGCACAGCCGATATTACAAAAAAGTGACAGGGGACGGGGCATTCCCCCCACATCACGAAGATGGTCAATCCCACTTTGATTAATTGTTCTGGTACATCTAAACGTAGATTAGGTAGATTGAAATACCGTAAAAGTCTGAATATAAGCTCCCCCTTCGAATATTAGCCCCCCTTCAAGCTAACGCAAAACTATTTCCGAATATTAGCCCCCTGAATATAAGCCCAGGGCTTATATTTGGGATTTGAATGATGTATTGAAAATTTAATAATACCGTAATGCTTCGATTAATCGCCCCCTTCTTTTAAGCGCCCCCTCGAATAAACGGCCCCCTTTTTCAGGAGATTTTTCAATAAACGACCCCTCTATTAAGGGCCCCCCCTCTAGAGGGGCATTTATTAGAGATACACTAACCAATACATGTAAAACTACTACCACCACTACGTTATTACTTCAGCTTTGGGGCTTTTATTTCTTGTAAGTATATGGAAACATGAAAAAGATGATGTTTACGATGATATTGACATGTAATCTAGTGTATATTTCATTGATGTGTAGAGTTTATACGTAAGAAAAAAAAAGAATTTCATAAAAATGCAATACACGCCCCCTCTTTTATACGCCCCCTCCAATAGAAGCCGCCCTAAAAAGTCCAAAAATTTGATTAACGCCCTGGACATTTAATCGAATCATTTCGGTAATTTACAAATATAACATATGTAACACCAACATATGGAACCAAACACCAGCTAGAGACTGAGAATTTGCATGTATTTTGCATTTTCGTAAAATATCAAGGATGAAGTCGTTTTATGTTATTGTTTTCGCTGCCACTGAAGCAGTGAAGCTCTGTTTTTCAAACTTTTCAAACCCCCCCCCCTTCCCCCGCAAGTATTAGCCCACTAGAAATGCCTTCAGAGCTCTATAAGCCCTGGGCTATATTCGGACTTTTACGGCATCTGACAGTGGTGACCTATATGTTCGATCGCACTAGAAAACAAGGCTGCTTGAATCTGCTTAAATGCATGAATAGTATTGTCTGGGTTCCATGATTTTTGTGTACAGACTAAACAAAAAGAACAAAAGAATAAGAAAGATTAAGGATCGCAGTGTGTTCATCTGGAGATCCACTCGCTGAAACGTGAAAATTCTGCCATTTCTCATATCGCTTTGGTGAATAATGGACCCAACTAAAATTTTTTCGCAGGATATTTTTGGAAAACTATTTCCCAAAAAACTTATTGAAAATGTTAAATCAAATCGCAGGAATTTATTCCCGCAAAATCCCTTCAGCCTCGACCTTGAAAATAAGTTCCTGCAAAATGTCTAGAATATATAAATTCCCGTGAAAATCCCTAAAACCTCCCTTGATTTTCAGTTCAATGACCACACCTTGTCAACATGTCAACACATAATATGTTCTCATTTCTATAGGGACCTTTATATATACATATGTCACATGCTATATGAACCGATGCGTTTTTCTCATGATTGACTTTGTTTATTACAGAATGACTTCTTTTCACAGGTGCGCGATTCGACTCTGCATACGGCAAGAAGATCGTACAGCTTCATGTGAGAGGCTTTTTTTGTTCCTGATTCCTAAACTAACTCATATGGTTCTTTATGTATCTCCACTTTTTGTTCCTGATTCCTAAACTAACTCATATGGTTGTTTCTGTTTCTTTCCTTTTTGGTAGCAGGCAGTAAACAGTATTTGACGGCAAACAACGCTGTATCTACTGAAGTAGCTATGTCTTTGAATCTTTGCTCTGAAGTTTTTTTATCCACAGTTTATACACATTTTAGCAAACAATGCTTTGTTAGGCCTGACCTAACAAATGATTCTTTCGGAAAGTTGGTAGTATCATTGGCCATTGTACAATTGCTACCCATAGTGCTAGTTTAGGACCTGTTACAGGTCTTTTGATGGTCAATCTATGTTTTTGCTATTAAAACTCAAATTTGACAACATCGGTAAAGTCATTTTTGGTATGTATAAGTAGACTGACAGTTGTCTGACCATCGTCTTTGTGATTTTTTTGACAATTGATTGTAACAAAAAAAGTTTGGATTGCAAGAACTAATGATTATGTACCTGTTCTGCTTTTCTTTCATAGGCAACTGACTTCGATAGTGGATCATTTTCATCACTGAAATACGTGCCAACCAGACAAGTCGGATCTGTTTCATTGTTTCAACTGGATGAGCTTACTGGAAAGATAACAGTGCAGTCGTCACTGGTTGGTCACGAGAAAAAGGTAGCTGAGTTCACAGTTGTAGCACGCGACAACAATGGCGTATCGCCATATCTAGAATCGGAGACTGTACCTGTGAAGATTATTATTTTCGGTAATGATTCTGCTTCACAGCTGTGGTATGTGGGAGATCCAGATCGATTGTTCACCGAACAGAAAGATTTGGCCAGGTCAGTGTTTTTCCAGACCTATTCGCAAATCGTCATCATGCAATGCATTGTGGGATGGCTAGGGGCGCATAAAAATTAATTAACGCTGTGCAATTATCAATTTTGCTATCGCAACAGGTAATTAAGTCTGCGCTTTTGACTCCAAAATAATCTCCTGCGGGGATGTCACTATTACAGAGATGTTTGCACTCTGGCTATCCCACAATGCATTGTATGATGACGATTTTGGAAAAGGTCTATTGTTTGTCTGCCTTCGGTCAGAATTTCTGAATGACCAGAGCTTTAGTGAACTGAAGTCGCGGAAAATTAAAATTTGTGGTAATCTTGGTGATTAGATTGGAACTAAAATATGGAGAACTATCAGATATTGCATGAAGTCAAAGATGTTTATATTCTCTTTCGAAATTAGGCTGTTCTTTTGAGGAAAATATATCTGTAGTTTTTTGGAATGTAGAGATTATGCACCAAGCGTATTTAGACTCCTCTCTGATTTCGGCGCACTTCAGTTGTATACGTATGTATAAAGTTTTCATTCAAGGACATGTTTGTTTGTTGATATGAATTGCTCCATTTTTTTCTGGCTGTAGCTACGTGCATCTTTTGCAGTAGGTGGGTTCCTTGAAAGTTATTGAGTCCTGTTTCTAGCACTTATGATTAGCACAAGCTCTTCGTCATTTTACGGTTAACGTAACGAGGGGATTTCAGATTGAAATTATGTATTATATGCTATTATAATGAGGAAATGTCTAATTCTAATAAATTCTATGCAACTGGCGTCAAAAAACGAGGGTGAAGTCCAAATTTTCGCCAATTTTGGCCAATTTTTCCACAGTTCTTGAGAATGAAAGTTACATCCAATACCGACCTATTTTATGTCATTTAGTAGTGGGAAGAATATGCTTTAACATGTTGGTGTAGAAAAAGTCAGTTCTGTCACCCATTGTCTAATATTGTACGCAGAGTATGTCTGTGAGAAAGGTGCGAAATACAGCAAAATCGAAATCTAAACTTCTTTATGAAAAAAAACTATGTATACTTATTCTACGTTTGTAAAATTACCTTTCTACCCTTCCTACATTATTTGCAACCAGCTTAAGGCTTTTTCAACCATTTTATGCAACTTTTAATTTTTTTATGTTGCTTTCTATGGGAAAACGCAGTGTCGGTCTGCAAAGTTCAAATTATGTGTAATTTGAAGGCCAGACCACCTGGTCTGCCAAAATTTTCATTTACCAATGACGTATGGTCAAGTATAAGTAGTCCAAATTTCAAGTCCGTACCTATAGTAGAAGTTGGTTTTTCCAAGGAGAGGGGATGGAACCACACCCTCCCAGTCAAAAAGGCCTATTCGTTAATAACACTTCTCTGCACAAGTTTGATTTGGATTATGTACTTGCTGCTACCTTGCGTTTAAAAGGGTTTTTTGGGGGGCGCTTGTTGTGTCTGTGTGAAAGTTTCCTGTTAGATTTAGATTTCTCTTTTCAGTGCAGAAACATCTTTGACTTTGTTGAGTATTAATGAATGTGAGGGGTAACGCATGCTTTTAAAGACACTCATTGCGGGCTTCGATTGGAGGTTTTTCAAATGGGAAAAAAGCAACATTATAGCAAATTGATATCAACGAAAGAACTAAAACACGTGTGATTGGTTGCATATCAACTCTGTTGTGTTTTGATTGTCATTGTTCAGTTTAGTTTTCTTTTATTGCAGTCTTCTATCCACGATGACCGGAAAAACGGCAGTAATTGATAAGATCACTGCCACTTCGCATCGAGATAGGTAAGCACGTATTTTTATAACTCTTTTGTTTCTTTATTATCTTTCCAATGTTGCTTTCATTGCTCTGTATGGAGGAAAGGGTGTCATGCTAATGGAGCTGTTGTTTTTTTCAGGTCGATTGTTTCGTTTCACGTTGTTGATGAAGATTCTGAAGCAATTCTGAAGGAAGTAGATGCCAGGAAGTATGTAAACGTTAAACCTTTTGTGCGTGTTTTATACCCAAAGTTTTTACTTTGATGTTGCCAGATTTCGTACAGCTTTGGCTTTGTTGATCTTCTGCAGACTTCGTTTAGGTGTATTGCAGCCATCTATTGTGTGTGTGCTTCACATTTTGATTTTATTTGAATTTTATTTACGTTCGGTGAAGATCTACTAAAATTGCCCTTCTCATCGGCACGAATGGTCATTTTATGATGATACTATGAGTTATAAGAGTGGCATTGAACGGTTTTATGCTGAACTGAAATGTTGCTAAGTTTGGGGATTGTGTGATCTTTTTCCCTATCAGACATTAATAGGCGCCCGCACCAAATCGAGATCTAAATCACGCCTGGCCACCAAGTATGGTTAAGCAACTACCGAGTAACATCTGAGCTGAAAATTATACGTACCAGAACTAATTGTTAGAGATCTTCCTGGCAAATGAAAATTACTTTTCTGTACTTATGTTGCATAGCATGTTGGTATAACACATTATTTCTTCTGAAGCCCTGCTGTTGTTCATCAACATTTGAACTTGAACTAGCAATTTGTAAATTCCTTTTTCCTTAATGAATAACTATCATGTCAGGTAGAAGTGCAGTGAAACCTCTTAAGACGGACGCTGTAAAATAACTGTCTTTTCTAATAGTTTAGATAATCGTTTATTGCAATGCTTTACACTTTCAGAAAGATCCAGCAACTGTTTTGAAATTCTTTTACACAGCCAGAACACTGCTTTTGAATGGCCAAACAATCTCCGTTGATTAAATCACTAAAAGTCTAATTTCATAGTGTGTACAACAGTAATTTCAATGAAATCTGAAATCTGAAAAACCTCTATAAGACGGACACCTCCATAAGACGGACACTTTTGCTTTCCCAGAATGGTGTCCGTCTTAAGAGGTTTTACTGC
Organism: Scolionema suvaense; assembly: GCA_027575255.1. Taxonomy (NCBI): domain Eukaryota; kingdom Metazoa; phylum Cnidaria; class Hydrozoa; order Limnomedusae; family Olindiidae; genus Scolionema; species Scolionema suvaense. The sequence goes on from JAOBRC010336794.1 coordinate 12,419, forward strand.
AGTTCAAATATTTAAGTGCATCGCCGTATATTATCTTCCGATATCGAAATAATCGCCTTGCACATCTGCGATCGGGTAATGTTTCCCAACCCAATTCTTCATATAGACTCTGGCGTATATGGTGGAATTCTAATAGGGAGGTATGAATCTTGGCATACGTTGAGCGTTGTTTTAATTTTGAAATGAAAAGCTTGTGTTTGAGATGCTTACCACGATAGTAAATTTTACCTGAGTAGTGCGTAATTATGCAAGCCTGACGGTAGTAAATTTTACCTGAGTAGTGCGTAATTATGCAAGCCTGTTGTTCTTGTAAGCGGAAGCTACTCAATCGCAAGTCAACCTAACCGTTGTAGCTGTAATGGTTGGCTCAAAGCGTTAAGGGGCGCATTTCATGAACATGCCAAAAAATGTTTTCGCCTTCCTCAAAATGCAAGAAAAAAAGAACTGGTGCTTCTAAAATAGTTGCGATGCTGCCACTGAGTACCAGCAGAAACTACCCCTCCATGTGGATGTCGCGTACATTTAGAGGACTTCGAAACCTGAAGAACATGCTTCCACAGTTCGCGCGAGA
>JAOBRC010336905.1:0-12988 GCA_027575255.1 Scolionema suvaense
TCAGCCCTTTCAATGATCGTTTCGTGAGAAAGGTGCATGAACTGGTAAGCAAGCATACATTGCATTTTTGATGTGTGTGTGTAGAGAATCAGGTGCCGGATGCGAGCCCCCTGCCTCTGTGTAGATATGCAGGGAATGTGGAAGCATCGGTTCCAGGTTAGCTTGGGCACTCGTAGGGTATAACATCAGCTTGACTGGCTGCTATATCAGATAAATAGTGACCGAGCTACCTTGGGAAGCTACGTCAACGGCTGCTAGGCCTCTAACTGCTGGCTTGGCCTCTGGCCTCTGGCTGCCAGCTCTCGCTTGTAGATAGAACAATCTTAGCCTCACCCCCAGACCCGTTTCCAGTGCAATGCTGCGCAGACGCACATTTCAAGTCTGTCCTCAGTCCTCTGACTTTCTCCTCACACAAGTGACCTCTATGTGCCCAACTTACACTTATAGCCTATACACTGGATAGTTTTCAAAAAGGAACTTTTCTCAGTTTAACATGTATGTGTGTGTATTCGTTGTCTGTTTGTGGTTTGTGTCAACAATTACATACCAAGGGGCTTACCAATCCTGAGATTGTTCTGAAGTTGTTCTTAAATACCTACCGTAATGCTTCGATTAAACGCCCCCGTTCTTTTAAACACCCCCCTCGAATAAACACCCCCCTTTTTCAGGAGATTTTTCAATAAACGCTCCCCTCTATTAAACGCCTCCCCTCAAATAGACGCCCCCTCTATTAGTTAGACACACACGTTTATTAAAGATGCACTACCTAACACATGTAAAACTACTACCACTACTTCATTATTACTTCAGTTTTGGGACTTTTATTTCTGGGAAGTATTGGGAACATGAAGCAGATGATGTCTACGATGATATTGACATGTAAACTAATGTATATTTCATTGATATATAAAGTTTATGCGTAAGGAAAAAAGAAGGATTTCATAAAAATGTGATAGACGCCCCCTCTTTTAAACGCACCCCTCAAATAGACACCCCCTAAAAAGTCCAAAAATTTAATAAACGCCCCGGGCGTTTAATCGAAGCATTACGGTATTGATAGTTTAAAGGTTGGCATTGTTCTTACCATGTTTTGGTCATCCCATATTCTCAAGGTTGGCATCCACACAGCGCCTCCCCCCCCCCACATCCCCCTGAAAAAATGTATAGCTATTCCTCTGGTCAGAATTTTCGGTGATTATGCGTGGGGGCCATGATGGATGAGGGAAAGATTTGCTTTACAGTCTGAGAATAGGAAAATTTGTGAATTGCTCAGCTTTTGCAAGAAATGCGAACTTCACTCCTCCAGGCAAAATTTAATCGTTTTCATGCTGTCCAACATCGAAGAAAATTTCAAACTATTCGATTGAACGTAACTAAGGAGAAAATTGACATGCTACTCACTGCTCTGGTCAAACCCGTATAAATTTAGCCAATATTTTGCCCCAAATGCACAGTGGCACAGCTGCGAGTTCCTAGGGTATGATGTGATTTCCAACTCGAAGAATCTGTCCTGAAGTGAAGAATTTTGCTGCATGTTGATTGGAAGTTTCCCCGCAATACAATAATGTTACCTGGTGAGGTTACCTTATGGAGGAACGTATAAACTTATATGTCAGGGAAAATGTTTTCTTCACTTTCCCGGGGGAACTTTTGCTGAGTATAATTTGTAATTATAGATACCAGAATATACAGCTAAAAGTGAAGAGTTATTGATGCGAAAATACCGGAATTTCCCCAATAAAGTACTATCAAAAACACAGTGTACATGCCTAGGCACTTTGACTGCTTTTCAGAAGACACTTGGCCGACAGAGCCAATGAGAGCCATTTTTGGCCGATAAAAGCGCGCGGAGAACTTTGCCAGATACTCATGTCTAGCACAGGTGTGTCCTGTCTTGGGCAGTCAAGTCTGGACTGGACACTTTGGAGATTTTTTTTTTTTTTCGCGAAGCTCTTCACGGAGCGAAGTCTTTGAAGTCTCCAACCCGACAACTGTGCGTGGCCTGCACGAGGGGAAAGCTACTGCCTCTTGTAGTGGGTATCAGCGGCACACACAGGTTGCACCTAGTTCGTGTCTCCCAGTTACAAGACTGGTTTTCCATTGGCGATCTGATAGTTGTTATCCTGTCAATACAACCGCGTATATCCCACATAGGCTGACAGCAACCCCCTATTTCGGAATCAAGCCATCCCTTCCTCATCATTTTCCAACAGGACTTAACCGCAGTGTAGCGGCCCAGAAGAACGGCTCACTGAAAACGGTCATACACTGTACTTGTTATCTTGGAAGTGCAAGCACTTCTCCGAGTCCGGTTCTGGCTTTTCATCCTAGTAAGGGTGTGCAACAAAAAATATTGAAGAAGTTTGTTACAGTCTTCCTTTAGTTTTATGAGAGTTTTGACTTCAAATTCTAAGAAGTTCCTACCCTTTAACAGACAAAAATCTTTTGTCAATTACTCCAAATATTATTTCTCAACTGTGGGTGGTATGTACTGTGGCCAAGAGAAATTGTGCCTGACGACTTTTGGTTTTGAAAAAGATTTCAGAAGCAAGTAAAAACAAATGGAAACATTGGAATCACGATTATATTAAATAGTTTTTAATGTTTAAAAAGTTCCTCCAGTGTTTATAATAATTGTTGGCCAAAATTTATGATGATTCAGATTCAAAGCATATTGTATAAAAATTAGTGACTCAAAATGTACATCAAGGGAAATTGTGCCTGGCGACTCCTGCTTTTGGAAAACAAACGTGAACTGATTTCCGAAGCAAGTGCAAACAAATGGAAACATTGGAATCACGATCACTTCAAATAGTTTTTAATGTTTATAAAGTTCCTCCATTGTTTATTGCTGGCAAAAAATTACGATGATTCAGCTTCAGAGCATGTCGGATAACAAGTAGTGACTCAAAATGTGCATATTTGATTCCTGAAAAATGATGCATCATTGCTATCAGTATGCAAAACTGATTTAAGTTGAAGGCATCTGTGTATTGGACTTTGCCACCATTTGGTGTATTTACTTAAATGTCTTTGAGTACAAGGCAGTTTCATTTGTCATGATTATAGATGCAGGAATAGTCTGTCTGCTTGTTAGAACCAAAGTCTTTCCAGTCACAGAATTAGCCAGTGATAGACCTTTTCATTAATTCAACCTCGCTTGCGTGTTTGAGGCTTTGGTTGCATGATGGATAATTTGATGAGTGCACCATAACAAATCTCATACGAGAAATCCAAGAACAGGTCATTATACTTCTCTTTTGGTAAAGCACAGATTATTTTGCCCCAGGTTGATTTTGCTTTTGTTTCAAACAATAAATAAGTCCATTGTTTTTCAGCAGTACTTGGAGACTCCCTAGGAAACTAATACAATATACCAGTATGTATATGTAGTGCAGGTACAGTTGAAGTTCTAAGAACTACCCATCTACAACTAAATGCAAAATAGTTTGGAACTACTGACCCTTAGTCACGCTTCTTCCTATATAATTCAAAGCATTTCATAGTGTGATCCCCCCTTTAAGAAGGAAAAATGAAAAATTGGAAAGGGGGGAGGGTGAAAACGTTTCTGTACAAAGGGTGGGGATTGGGTAAAAAGGGTCAGTGCGTGCTAAATAGGAAATAGTTGCAGTGTTGTGTTCTTGCTGCATTGTGGTCATAAGAAAATGGTATGATCAGCAGTCCTTGAATTTCACCTCCAGCATTCTGCAACTGTCAAGGCAGGAATGCTTATCAGATCTGTACCTTTTGCAGAACCAAGACCTCAATTCATATGTCTGATTCTCATGTCTGTTCTTTGTTTGCACAATTTCTGTCAACATATTATTGTCTCTTTAGGTGTAGCCCTATTTGAAGCAAGAATACTTTCATCCTGAGCTTGAGTCTGGAGGAAAACGGAGCGGCTCTTAAAAAAAGTTAAATTAGCTTGTTAACTGAATTAATTCTCTGATCTTACATATATATTATGTTTTTGTGGCTCAGTGTTCATTATTAAGAATGATACCTTAATAGCTAAGCTTAGCTCCTTGCCATCGGACGTACTCACCACTACTAGCCCATCACCAACCCCACATTTGATGTATTACTTCACCTCTCAAAGTAGAAAATAGCATACCAGCATGTATCAAGTATTGCCTTTTTTTGGAACTTCGTTCTTTTCTTTTGGAGTTGTAAGTTCAGATTTGGTATAGACTTTGTTCGTGGTGGGCCAGGCGCTAGTGCTAAGGTGGAGATCAGAGTCTATTATTTTCAACGTTCTCATATTGCACAGTCTTCTCTTGGCATTCCATCCTTTGGTTTAGTGGTTGTAGGTTAGTTCTTGTTCTGTTTTTTTTTTTTGTTGTTGTTGTTGTTTTAGTTGAGTTCTGATTTGATATTGACTTTGTTTGTGGAAGGCCAGGCGCTTTGAGTGCTAAGCTTCCAGAAGTCCAAGCGCCTTGAGTGCTAAGGCGGAGATCAGAATCGATTATCTTCGACGTTCTCATATTGCGCAGTCTTTTTTTGGCATTTTATTCTTTTGTTTCGTGGTTGTAGGTTGGTTTTTGTTCTGTTTTTTTTGGGGGAGGGTTTTAGTTGAGTTCTGATTTGATATTGACTTTGTTCGTGGAAGGCCAGGCGTCTTGAGTGCTAAGCCTCCAGAAGCCCAGGCGCCTTGAGTGCTAAGGCGGAGATCAGAGTCAATTATCTTTGACGTTCTCATATTGCACAGTTTTTTTAGCATTTTGTTCTTTTGTTTAGTGGTTGTTGGTTGGTTTTTGTTCTGTTTTTTTGCGGGAGGGTTTTAGTTGAGTTCTGATTTGATATTGACTTTGTTCGTGGAAGGACCTCTTCAATCTCTTAAATGTTCTCTACTTTTTCTCGTGGACTTCCTCATTTGCGTTGTGGTTTTGTGTATTGAAGTGCGTTATTGTACTATTTGCTTGTGTTGCTTTCGAGAAAGAATATATTGATTGAGGACCCTCTAAACAATCTTGTTCATGTTTTCGTCACAGCAGCAACTTTGATCCTATGAATTTCAACTTTCTCGGTAAAGCATGGTTTACGCGTTTTATATGAACTTACTTTTTCGGAATGAGTTGTAAATTTAACCCTATTCGGTATGGGGGGGGGCGGGGGGGGAGGGTTGATTCCGCCCCTCCCCTCGAGTTTTCGGAAAATATCTCCAAAACAACACAATACCATGGCTTGATTTTTTCAGGCTTTTAGTTATAGGAGTTTACGAGTATCCTGTCCAAATTTGGTGCAATTATGACCACCAGTTCCCAAGATATGAGCATTTTGTCACGTGACATGCGATCAATTTTCGGTATTTAGATTACAAAATTTCCAAAAAAATAGCTAAGAATGGTACAATTTGGGGTAGTTTAGTCTGTTTTTAGTCATTTAGGGTCTATTGGGATGTAACACAAAGAATGCCATTTCAAAATAATTATTATGCAAATTTTTGAAAAATTGTATAATTAGGCATCTACTGCTGATTATGATGACGTCACTGAATAATTCATGAGATAATTAATATTTTAATGACGTTAAGTTGTTCCTTACATAATTGTCTATTACCACACCAGGTTTGGTGGCCATAGCTGTAGCCAGTCCGAAAATATTATGAGGGGGGGCGGAATCAACCCCCCCGCCCCCATACGTACAAAGGTCAAAAGTACCCTATACGGAATAGGGCTAAAGGGATCCTCCGGCAAAAAATCAAGTTAAGATCAGTTGAATGTACACAAAAAACGGGGATGGAGACTTTCTTTATTTTTTTACCGATATACTAAGAAGTAAACAAAGTTCGTTTTGCCATGGATGTATAAACATCCATGGTTTTGCAGCAGAATTTTCTAGTAGTACGCAACGGCAAAACAGCAATGGCGGACCAGATATAATATGCTAATTAATGCACTTACATCAGTATGGGAGTAGACATGGATTTCCGCTGACGCAGGAATCGAAGATCGCTAGAGCTCAAACCGCTGTAGTCACTCCTCGAAATTTTCATCAAATTCAACACTACATGCAACGACGAGGAAGGCAACCAGCAGCTTCTTTGTTGGAGCAAAACTGGTATGAAATTGTCATGCAATGTATCTTGTTCGATGGTAATTCCCTGTGGAAGCCAATCCAAAGCAATACCTATTGTTTTGAACAAGACAATTTTCCTTTCGATCGCTGTTCCGAGTAATTGCGGCATATTTGACCGCGGGAAATGATGCAACTAAGGGAATGGCTACGTGACTTTGACACGTGCGCTGTGGGGGAGACACACAGCACGCGCACTGGTACGAGTAAGAATTATTTGATAATTATTGCGCAATGGACGGAAGCAGTATTTAGCCTTACTCGTTTGAGCTTGTTGATCAGTTACGTAGTTACAGCACAGAAGGGAATCCCAAAGTTGAGGGATAAAATGAATGAAGTTTATTTTATCGTCAGTATGACTGAAGAGTTTGTTATCGGGCAGCAGGAGTCAAGTGGAGTGGACGTGTATAGCAGATAACAATGGAAATCGGACGATAATGAAAATCGTCTATACACACGTTTTGATGCGCTACCGGTGGTAACTCAGGTCAAGTAGACTTCAGCCATATTTATATTGTTTTGTGCTGACTCAAGAATAAAAGACATTTGGAAAGAGAATGTTTGGGAAGTCTCACTGACGACGCCTGAATACGTAGGCGGAAAATATCTTAGAAACAACGCTGGCTATAGCAGCTCAATCTACTATTTACCTCTGCAACCATTATGATTTATTACCATACTGACGTCACAATTCTGCGAAGCTTCTTCCCCGATGAAAGGGAAGTTCAGGGAAGCTTGGCTACTAAAAATGTGATTTTATGGATGTATCATGAAAAGAACGTAGAAATCAGCACGTTTTGATGTTATTCATATGATGGTAAGCTGTTTAAACTTTATTCATGTTTTTGCCGGAGGATCCCTTTAAGTACGTCACGAGATGCTGACATTATTAAAAGTCCGTTGACAGCTTACAGGTGGCAGCAAGTTTCGTTCATGTGTTCTGCTCATGTAAATTTTCTTTTTGTATGAACATACCTTCAAGATTCCATAAGCCGAAGTTAAATATAATTTTTTCTTAGCACGTTATGAGGTCAAATTTTCCAAAATTCTTTCCTGTATCCTAAACCAAGTTTTGAAAGTTAAAAGACAGATATTTAGTCTCAACTTTCTATCTTTAGTGTCGTCAAAGTCTGTATGTTTCTATAAACTTTTGTACCTACTAAAAGCTGCATGGACAGGGTTGTGTAAATTTCTTGAAAGTACAACGGTAGGTAAAACAATCTCCCTCATAAACTTTTTTAACAGGTCTGAATTGATACACAACAAAATATCAAAGTGTACAGCCAAGCAATTAACTTTACAAATATATCCATTAATATAGATATTTTCTCGCATAAAATCAAACGTTGAAAATATGCACAAGCTCTTGACGTGAGAAAAGCAACCGCATTTGGATGAACACATAACACGACAAGGGTCGTGAACGACATAATTTGACGTTGAAGATAACCGTAGAGTGGAGTATCTACTCCGGAGCTTCTGAGACTCTCCCCATTTTGCAGGGTGACGAATGCTGCCGATGGCGTGGACAGAACAAAACCAAGCAACTAGTAACGTACAGACATTCCACCAAAGCAACTGCGAGACTAAGCAGATATCTGCGCGGGAACATTATGTGAAATACGTGTTTTGATGAGGGCAAGTTTGAAAATGAGTTGATTTTAGTTCTATTTACAAAACTAATGAGAATAATAGGTTGCAGGTTAAAAATTACCGACCAGTTAGCGTGCTACCAGTGGTTTTAAAGATTTTCGAGAGAATCTTACGATGTCAAGTCATCGAGTAGATACTATCACTATCTATCTCAATATTTGTGCGGTTTTAGAAAAGGTTGCAATCCACAATGCACCCTCTGTCTACTTCCGGAAAAGCTAAAAGTGACACTAGATAACAAGGGCTATGGTGGGGTTGTCATGGTGGATTTATCTAAGGCTTTTGACACCATCAATCATGACTTACTTATTGCAAAATTAAATGCATACGATTTTGAACGAAATGCATTACACCTGTTATATGACATAACAAACCGATGGCATAGAACTAAAATCAATACCTCTTTTAGTTCCTGGAAGCAACATGTCTGGGGGTTCCCTAGGGGTCTGTTCTTGGACCAATTCTATTTAACATCTATATTCACGATTTACTTTGGTTTTTATCTTCAACAAATGTGTGCAACTACCAGTCTGTATTCGTGCAATCGCAATTTAAATATAGTTTGTCAAAATTTAGAGGCAGATATGGGTAAATCAATAGCACGGTTTTATTATGGAATTTCTTTCAACTTCCTTGATTTTATAAAAATTACATGAAATTAAATGAACGAAAATCTGATTTTCCTTTGTTTTGGATCCAAACATGAGAATACGTACATTAAGTTTGGAGACAAATCTATGTGAAAGTTATGACGAAAAATTCCTTGGTGTCTTTATTGATAAAGTTTAAGAAGCATATATCTTCACTTTGTCAAACAGCAAGTAGAAAGATCAATGTCCCTGCTAGGATCAGAGGTAAAATGCAATTTTTTTAAAAGCAGCGGTAGAATCCGTTTTTCATTACAGTCCTCTTGTTTGGATGTTCCACAGTAGGTACCTTATCGCAAGATAAATAGACATCATGAGCGAGTTCTAAGAATTCCTTATAATGGCAATAATTATTTGCCTGATTAGGCCAGAGTCGAAGTAACGAGAAGATGGTGGAGAAGAGAGGACAGTGACTCAGTAAAATGAGAAGTAAAAGTTTCAGTGGATATGAACTGTTTCTTCTCACAATCATCAACCTTTTGTTCTCGTTTTCTATTGATTTCTATCAAATGGAAGGACATGCGAGTTTCTCTGTGACTTCTTTTGCTGAACAAAAACCAACAATTTCAGGAAGCAATCACGAATTGTGCTGCACATTTACCATAACTTGATTCATGAACTGTAAACTGTTGCTATACATCAGGGGGTCAACTCTGTTGGAACATACATCTTTTAGCCTTCGTTCTGAGTGGTTATGAAGTTACGAACAATGATAATACCCCCTGTTTTGTGTTGCATATATTTCTTTTGATATTTCTACATGCACACATGACGTGCATTTGAATAGAGAAATTTTTACAATGCTTATAGTCTAATTATAGCGCAGCTTTTGCATGCTTGGCAATATGTCGCGAGATATTCAACAAAAGTTGAAATGTATGATGAAAAATAATCTAAAATATAATGTAAAATCTGAACCAAATAAGCCTTTTCCTTCAGATTTGGAATGATGAACACCATCTATTTAAAAGCAGTAATTTCTCCACCCTCGTGTTTTTGCTAAACTGGAATGTCAAAAATGGAATTTCTTTCAGAAACTGCACAAAAATGTGAGGTCCAAAAATTTTGAACGTTTTCCTGGTGTTGTGTTTTTTGCCCCCGCCCCCCGATGGTAAATAAGGCAAAGAAACTTTATTGCTAGCAGATTTTATGGGCAAAATTGTGTTTGGATCTTCACACCTATTATAGTTTGATATAGCAGCATTCCGTTTTTTTCCGAATTTTTTGCCACACAAATATTGTATGGTTTACCATTCCACTAAAGTTTATCTCTGAAATATGTAAGTATCGAATACCTTTTCTAGCCACATTGCGTGAACAGGCTACTGCTTTCAGTGTTTCATCAAATCAATGCCTTATTCAATTAACTTGAACTTATCGGAAGCGTGTAGCTGGCACTCATGTCAGAAGTCAGTATGGAGTCAAAGGCATAGTTTCACATTTTGTATCGTAAATATTAGACACATATGTAGAAGAAGGTCGCGTTACACAACGGATATTTATGGATTTAACTTACTTGCTTGGTTCCGTGACTTTTTTCCCACCTCCTAAAGATGATCCATATGTACCAACTTGCACACCTTTTGAAGCAGTACCACTCAATGTCTGCCCACTAGCGTCGTCAGCAGGTGGTTGCATCTCCACTGTTGCATTAATATGAGGCCCTGTCTGCGCATCAGGCGGTTCATCAGAAGTAGCTCTTATCATCTCTTTGTCAACAGTAGGTTTTGGGGAAACAGAGTCCTGATTGGTGACTTGTAAGCTGCCAGCTGTGTGCGTGTCACTGGAAGATAGGATAAGAATCAAAACAAACATACATGACGCGTGCCGTGAAACATTCTTCTTCTCACTTGGCGCATTCAACAAACAAAGTGCAGCGTAATATTTTCATGATTGCTTTCTTTTTCTCGGAATAGATTCATAGGCAATTATTCTAAATTGTTCATGTTGTGAACATTTAGGGATTAAAGTTTTGACAAATTAAAATGCATCAACCGAGGAAAACCAAACATTCCGTGTCTAACATATCCTTCAAATTTTAAAATTAAATTTGTTGAATGGGGCATGAAACTATGCCAAAACATTTGATAAAATTATCTTGAAATACCCTCATTATGTACATAGGGAAACTAGTCAAGGTTTGTATGATTTTGCCGGAATATAAAAAAAATAACTTCATTGCACATTCAGAAAGTTTACGAAAATGAAATAAAACATGTTTATGAAATATCAAAATGTCATCTAAAAAGCTTGAGAATAGCAATATTTCTACTTGTAAATAATTTTTTCTTGAAAGATAGGGAAATTATCTTCTTGTAAGAGTGTACCTCTGCATCAGCAGATACAAACCACAGTTTTTATCAGGGTTCTGGAACTGCTACTTGTTCCCGGGGGAGGGGGAAAGGGAGGGGAGGGGAGGGGGTTGTGCCCCTCTTAGAAAAATGTTAATAACTTCCCAATTCCATATGTAGGAAGACATATGATGACATATAATGGCTATTTTGTTGCGTCAAAAACTCTTGAGAACTTTCGTTTTCCATAGCTTTCAGAACTGCCAGGGTTACACGTTCATAGTACTGAAACATTTGGAAGGGCAGAATTGGAAGTACTGTATTCGGTTACGTAAGTAAATATCAACTGTGAAAAGAATGGAATATTTCAAATTTTCGTTCTTTCCTAGCTCATGTAATGAATGGCTAATTATTTTTACGTAAGATTGATACTGACGTCTTTAAGAAGAAGGTCTTTGCAATTATCAGTCCACAAGGCAAACCTATTTTTGATGTCTATCACAAAAATGGGTTTGATGCGGCTGAGCCTATTGCGACTAGGGATAAGTGGTCTTCGTCCTCATAAGTTTAGAGAAGAGTTTCATGACACTAGTGATTTGCTTTGTTGTGTAGGAGATAGTGCTGAAGATACAGTCCATTACTTGCTCGAAGATAAAGCTTTTTGTACAACATACGGAGGTTACCAAAGCTGTGTCTAACATTCTAGATATACAGATTGAAAATCCACCTGATGCTGATATCTGTAACATCATTTTTTTTCGTTGATTGCTCCATGCGTAGTTGCAGCGTGATATCAGATATGCGCATGAGAGTAAACGTCTTACCCATGTTGTCCCAAGTTTCTGTTTTCTGTCGGAATTTCAAGTTTTGCACTTGTAGTAATTGATAAAACTTTTCGATACACATAAAAAATTTAGTTCAGATAAAAACGGTTTACAGCCTCGATAGCGATAGGTAATGATTCGCAGGCCTTGACAGCTTTAATTCCATACTGATGTCACAAAAGATGTGAAACTTGTTCTCTGATAAAACGGAATATAAGAGAAGCCTGGCAACTAAAAATTTCTGGTATTTCTGTGCAAAAGTTTATTCAGGACAGTAGGGTCCATTAAATAGTGGCACTCTGTTTGCAATCAAAAACAGAGATTCGCATAGTTGCCATGATAGCCCAAGTGTTGCATTGCATATACTTTATACAATTTCATCTCACAAAATAGAAGCCAAATCCAAATTAGTAATTTGGGGACGCATTTTGTTTCACAAGCAGGGTATGATTTTATAGAGATGTTTATGTCAGGTTTATAACTACTTGTTAAAACTGTTAGCTTAGAAATGTTGATCCTGGGTTGATGGATTTCCGGCTCAAAGAATGCATTCATAATAAAAAGTAAGTCTACAGATGCAACCTACCTGCTTTCTTCCTTTTTTTCTATTTCTGTCTCTGGCAATGATCCATCAATATCAGCACACCTCACATTTTCTGAAGTGTTATTGCTTGGTGACTGCTCACTAGCATCTTCAACTGGTTGAACCTTCTTTGTTGGATCTGTACGATGTTGTGTTTTCCCCTCCTTTTGCTCATTCAAAGTAACTACCTCCATCTCTTTGTCAACAGTAGCTTTAGAGGAAACTAAGTCTTGCCTTGTGGCAAGTAAGCTGTGAGTTGATGTTTTGTCACTGGATCAAGAAGGAAAATGTTAAGAATGAAAGTAAAAACTTGTGACGCTTCACATGAAAACTCGTCTGCCCACTTGCAGCAATTGGTATATTGAAGATAGATCATACACTATCAGATTCTTATCCAAACACGAACACCTCGATTTAATTTTGGTGAGCCCGGATATTCGCAATCTCTGTGAACCCACATTTTCATAGAGTACAGGTCACGTTTTATACTGTGATTTGAAAACCCAAACTACTAGACGGATTAAAGCGAAACTTGGTAACTTTTTCCAACATTTATAGAGGAATCGAATTGTAGCAAAAACATTTTTTTTATTAACAGGTGGCATTGTGACGTCATTTCCAAGAAAAAGTTACAAAGTTTTGGAAATTTAACCCTAATTCCCCCGGGGTTAATGTTAATGCAGCTCTGGCAACCCGGGGGGGGGGGGGCAATCATTGCCAAAATATCTTCGCCAAACCATTTTGGCGAAGATTTTTGGCAATGATTGTCTGAATTTTGTGTATCTGTGTACTGTTGATATTCGTTGATTTAAAGCTTTTTGCTTGTTTCTATGACCGCGCAAGGTGTCATACAGTCTTCCCAGAGAACTGAGCTTGCTTGCCAGTGAATTTGGATGTTTCGCTACTTTCAGGGGG